>AWOL01S0018237.1:220893-237469 GCA_000715115.1 Nicotiana otophora
AGAGAGAGGGTTCAAGAGGGAGGGCCTAATTTTCATCAATCAATCTTCAACCATCACTCAAAGCTTGGAAATACTCAAGTAGAGCACCCAATTTCTTCATCCAAAAAGGTAAGATTTCATCACCCCAGCTCTTAATTTCAAACATAGCTATAATGGGGTACTAGGGTAATACTTCATGGGTATGAGAGTGGTTCATCTTGCATGCATGTGATAAAGAGTGTGGGAAAAATAAAAAGTGAACTAGAACCATGAACATTTTCCTAATTTTGGGTTCAATTTGTATATTGCAAAAATAGATTTAGGTTGCTAAGGGTTCCGGATAATTGTAGAGTCTAAAAAAGTGCAATAGAGGTATGTATGGCTAACTCTCTTCTTCTTAGAATCGAACTCCTGGTGTTCGAATAATTGGTGTGAGTTCCAACTTGATTATACTAGAATTCTTTGCCTTAGTGTGTTTGATTTAAAGATTCATGTTCCCTAATTGTTTTAGATGGTACATATCAACATGTATGATAATGTTATTTGAACAAATAAAAAGGGAAAGGCTTGAATTGTAAAATGTGCTCAAGTTCCAAGAACTACTTAATAAATGAGGCTGTTTTTGCCATGTAATGAAGATGGGAAAGAAATGTGAATTGAGTGGACAGTTGAAAGAGGTTAAGTAAGATGGCATAGCCGGTCGGACCGAGATCGGACACCATGCTGGACACATGGTGGCATTTGTATTGGAATTATTGAATTACATTGTGGATTTAGATATGTCTCACTTGGAATGGCTTAGCCGGTCGGGCCGAGACCGGACTCCGTGTAAAAACGTGGTGGCATTGTGAGTTGTGGCTTTGGCACTAAATATTATAAATCTAAAAAGATGGAAAGATTGAATTGGAAACTATGTGACCCTTACTTGGTGTTTTCTTTGTATTTCTAGGAAACTCTTATTGATTATTATGACTGCCTTCTCTTTGTTTCACTGTTCATTCTGCTAAGACTGGTGTTTGCCTTACATACTAGTACTATTTGACACTACTAACGTCCCTTTTGTCGGGGGCGCTACATCTTTGAATGGATGTAGGTGGTTCCATCACAGATAGTGCCGATCGCAGATAGGTGGTGCTCTCCTTCTCTCCTCACAGCAGTCTTGGTAAGCCCCATTTCTCCCAGGGGTCATTTAGTCCTTCTTTTATATAGGTTTTTATATTTTGAAGTATAGCCGGGGCCTTGTTGCCGGCATTTTCATATTGCTCTTTTGTACTCTTAGAAGCTCCGTAGACGTTTACGTGGTTCATGTATATAGGTTGGGGTGGTCGTTGGATCGAGTTGTATTTTGGGAACTCAACTATGGCATAATGTATATATAGAAAAATGAACTAGCAACGTTTATATATTTATATAACTGATACCCCCATATTTTACAAATGGTGATGTGATCCCTTTTTTGATTATGAATGAGTCGGGTAGGAAAGGTTTAATAGGCTTGCTCGACCGGGTTCACTCGGTTGAGCGCCAGTTGCGCTCCCCGAGGTTGGGGCATGACAAATGTGGTATCAGATCATAATGTTTTAAAGTGTCCTAGGATGTCTCGGAGCCGTGTCTAGTAGAGCCCTTCTTATCGATGTGTTGTCGACCACATCTATAATTAGGGGTCTACTTGAACATTTAAGAATGAAACCCTTCATTGTTGTTCTATATCGTGCGATAGAGCGGAACGTGAAGTTGCTTACCTCTAACTCGTGCATTGTTCTAACTTTCAGTAAATGGCACCTAAGAAGAGAGCGAGAATTGCCCAAGAAGACAATGCCACACCAGAAGTGGTTGTTGATCCCTTACTTGATAATACGAGTGAGGATAATCCCCCTACTATCACATTTCCTGATTCGTCTACTCCAGAACAGACTACCCCAGTTCTTACACCCGCGTAGGGTGCCACAATCCCTCCCACAGATATTCCTGTTTCACCTCCAGCCCCTGCTCCAGGACCCAGTATTTCTGATGGGGATCTTAGAGGAGCTATTAAGATGTTGAATCAGTTAGTAGCTTCCCAGGCTCAAAGGTCAAATGTTGCACCCACCTCATTTAGCTCGCAAGAGGATTCTTCTAGTTCCAGGGTAAACAGGTTCCTTCAGTTAGACCCTCCAGTATTCACAGGTACTGATCCCGGGGCAGACCCTCAGGATTTCATTGATGAGATGCATTAGACTCTCTGAGTTATTCGTGCTATTGAAGTAGAAGGAGTAGAGTTGGCCTCTTATTGTCTGAAAGGGGTGGCATATTCCTGGTTTGAGATGTGGGAAGATTCTCGTGAGGAGGGGAGCCCACCAGCAAGATGGAGTGAGTTCGCAGATTCCTTCATAGACCATTTCTTGCCTGCCGAAACTAAGGAAGACCGTGCTGTGGAGTTTGAGACCCTTAAACAGGGTAGTAAGAATGTGTGGGAGTATCGCATAGAGTTTGTGCGCATGTCTAAGTATGATGTTCATATGATGCCGACTATGGAGGCAAGAGTGCGTTGATTTGTGCTGGGCCTTAGCCCTTTGGTTATTAATGAGGCTGCCACAACTGCTCTAAATTTTAACATGAACTATGGAAGGATGGTGGCATTTGCCCAAGCTACGGAGGCTCGAAAGTTAAAGCTCAGGATGGAACGGGAAATAAATAGTAGGGCCCGATCAGCGGGCAACCTTGGGGATTCATTCGGAGGTGGGAGATCAGCTTTTCGGGGAGGATCATCAGGGCCATCCTAGTCTTATGCTCAATCTTTAGCTAGTACCCCGCCATCAGGGGACGGTCAGCAGCAGGGGACTCGCTTTAGGACCGGTCAGGGCAGCAGGGGGTCCTACCATCAGGGCCAACCAGGAGGGAGATTCCAGCAGTAGCAGAGGGCCCCATGCCCTAAGTGTGGGAGGATAGATTCGGGAGTTTGCTACCTGGACATGCCGGTATGCTACGGGTGTGGGATGAGAGGCCATACTCAGAGGGAGAATCATGCATCCCGTCAGGGTGAAGGCAGGGGCATAGCTCGGTCATCCAGTCCTACAGCTTTCACATCTTCAGTACACCCTCCAGCTCGAGGCTCTTCAGCACCTGCAGAGCGTGGAACATCCAGGGGTGGTGCATAGAGTTCAGGAGGACCCAGCCGATTCTATGCTATGAATGGTCGACAAAGTGAAGAGGCTTCCCCAGATGTCGTCACAGGTATATTGGTTTTTCAATCTTTGCGGACCGCATAGTGGCCGCAGAGTAAAGCAATAACTTTGTCCAACTTAAGTTCAGTTTTGCGGTAGATTATGCGATCGCATAATCGATATGTGGACCGCATATCAATCGCATAACCCCTCTTGGGGTTTTACAAAGGGAGTTCTGCAGTGCATTATGCGACCGCAGAATAAGTATGCGGACCACATACTGGTCACATACCTGGGCCGTAAGTTCAGGCCCTTGAGGGCCATTTCAACGGTCACTTTGCAGACTGCATAACCGTTATGCGACCGCAGACCTGTGTCGGGGCAGTTGAAAGAGGTTATGTCTCAAGTGAGATGGCTTAGACATTCGGGCCGAGATCGGACGCCATGCTGTACACATGGTGGCATTTGTATTGGAATTATTGAATTACATTGTGGATATGGATATGTCTTACTTGAGATGGCTTAGCCGGTCTGGCCGAGACCGGACTCCGTGTAAAAACGTGGTGGCATTGTGAGTTGTGGCTTTGGCACTAAAGATTATAAATCTAAAAAGATGGAAAGATTGAATTGGAAACTATGTGACCCTTACTTGGTGTTTTCTTTGTATTTCTAGGAAACTCTTATTGATTATTATGACTGCCTTCTCTTTGTTTCACTGTTCATTCTGCTAAGACTGGTGTTTGCCTTACATACTATTACTATTTGACAGTACTAACATCCCTTTTGCCAGTGGCGCTACATCTTTGAATAGATGTAGGTGGTTCCATCGCAGATAGTGCCGATCGCAGATAGGTGGTACTCTCCTTCTCTCCTCACAGCAGTCTTGGTGAGCCCCATTTCTCCCAGGGGTCATGTAGTCCTTCTTTTATATAGGTTTTCATATTTTGAGGTATAGCCGGGGCCTTGTTGCCGGCATTTTCATGTTGCTCTTTTGTACTCTTAGAGGCTCCGTAGACATTTACGTGTGTCATGTATGTAGGTTGGGGTGGTCGTTGGATCGAGTTGTATTTTAGGAACTCAACTATGGCATATTGTATATATGGAAAAATGAACTAGCAACGTTTATATATTTATATAACTGATCCCCCCTATTTTACAAATGGTGATGTGATCCTTTTTTGGATTATGAATGAGTTGGTTAGGAAAGGTTTAACAGGCTTGCTCGACCGGGTTCACTCGCTTGAGCGCCAGTTGCGCTCCCCGAGGTTGGGGCGTGACAAGCTTGGTATCAGATCATAATGTTTTAAAGTGTCCTAGGATGTCTCAGAGCCGTGTCTAGTAGAGCCCTTCTTATCGGTGTGTTGCCGACCACATCTATAATTAGGGGGCTACTTGAACATTTAAGAATGAAACCCTTCATTGTTGTTCTATATGGTGCGATAGAGCAGAACGTGAAGTTGTTTTCCTCTAACTCATGCATTGTTCTAACTTTTAGTAAATGGCACCTAAGAAGAGAGCGAGAATTTCCCAAGAAGACAATGCCACACCAGAAGTGGTTGTTGATCGCTTACTTGATAATGCGAGTGAGGATAATCCCCCTACTATCACATTGCCCGATTCATCTACTCCAGAACAGACTACCCCAGTCCCTAAACCTGCGGAGGGTGCCACAATCCCTCCCACAGATATTCCTGTTTCACCTCCAGCCCCAGCTCCAGGACCCAGTATTTCTGATGGGGATCTTAGAGGAGCTATTCAGATGTTTACTCAGTTAGTAGCTTCCCAGGTTCAAAGGTCAAATGTTGCACCCACCGCCTTTAGCTCGCAAGAGGATTCTTCTAGTTCCAGGGTAAACAGGTTCCTTCAGTTAGACCCTCCAGTATTCACAAGTACTAATCCCGGGGAAGACCCTCAGGATTTCATTGATGGGATGCATAAGACTCTCTGAGTTATGCGTGTTACTGAAGTAGAGGGAGTAGAGTTGGCCTCTTATCATCTGAAAGGGGTGGCATATTCCTGGTTAGAGATGTGCGAAGATTCTCGTGAGGAGGGGAGCCCTCCGGCAAGATGGAGTGAGTTCGCAGATGCCTTTATAGACCATTTCTTGCCTGCCGAGACTAAGGAAGACCATGTTGTGGAGTTTGAGACCCTTAAACAGGGTAGTAAGAATGTGTGGGAGTATCGCATCGAGTTTGTGCGCATGTCAAAGTATGTTGTTCATATGATGCCGACTATGGAGGCAAGAGTGCATCGATATGTGCAGGGCCTTAGTCCTTTGGTTATTAATGAGGTTGCCATAGCTGCTCTAAATTCTGACATGAACTATGGAAGGATGGTGGCATTTGCCCAAGCTACGGAGGCTCGAAAGTTAAAGCTCAGGATGGAACGGGAAAGTAGTAGTAGGGCCCGATCAGCGGGCAACCTTGGGGATTCATTCGGAGGTGGGAGATCAGCTTTTTGGGTAGGATCATCAGGGCCATCCAGTCTTATGCTCAGTCTTCAGCTAGTGCCCCGCCATCAGGGCACAGTCAGTAGCAGAGGACTCGCTTTAGGACCGGTCAGGGTAGCAGGGGGTCCCACCAAGGGCCGACCAGGAGGGAGATTCCAGCAGCAGCAGAGGGCCCCATGCCTTAAGTGTGGGAGGATGCATTCGGGTGTCTACTACTTGGACATGCCGGTATACTACGGGTGCGGGATGAGAGGCCATACTCAGAGGGAGTATTGTGCATCCCGTCAGGGTGCAGGTAGGGGCATAGCTCAGTCATCCAGTCCTATAGCTTTCACATCTGTAGCACACCCTCCAGCTCGAGTCTCTTCAGCACCCGCAGAGCGTGGAACATCTAGGGGTGGTGCACAGAGTTCAGGAGGACCGTTCCGATTCTATGCTATGAGTGGTCGACAGAGTGCAAAGGCTTCCCCAGATGTCATCACAGGTATATTGACTGTTCAATCTCATGATGTGTATGCCCTTACTGATCCCGGATCTTCCTTGTCCTATGTTACTCCTTATGTTGCTATGAGCTTCGGGATAGAACCGGAACAACTTCATGAGCCGTTCTCTGTATCTACTCCAGTTGGCGAGTCTATTATGGCTGCATGGATTTATAGGGATTGTGTTGTCACGGTGCATGGTCGGGATACCATGGCCGATCTTATTGAACTAGGGATGATTGATTTTGATGTAATAATAGGAATGGCTTGGCTCTATTCATGTTTTGCCAAACTTGACTGTCGGACCAGAACTATGTGGCTTGAGTTTCCTAACGAGCCAACTGTTGAGTGGGAGGGGAATAAATTTATCCCACAAGGTAGGTTTATTTCTTACCTTAAGGCCACAAAGATGATCAGGAAGGGGGTATATTTATCATTTGGTTCGAGTTACGGACACCACTGCTGAGGTTCCTACCCTTGAATCTGTACCAATTGTGAATGATTTCCCCGATGTCTTTCCGGATGAGCTCCCTGGAATTCCTCCAGATAGGGAGATTGATTTTGGGATTGATATGATTCCAGGCACGCAGCCTATATCCATTCCACCTTATAGAATGGCGCCGACAGAATTAAAAGATCTAAAGGAACAACTAAGGGATTTGCTCGAGAAAGGTTTCATTCGACCTAGTGTGTCGCCTTTGGGTGCACCAATTCTCTTTGTGAGAAAGAAAGATGGATCGCTGCGGATGTGTATTGATTACCGGCAACTCAACAAAGTCACAATCAAAAACAAATACCCATTGCCTAGAATAGATGATTTGTTTGATCAATTACAAGGTGCTAAGTTCTTCTCCAAAATTGATTTGCGGTCTGGATACCATCAATTGAAGGTAAGGGAGAAGGATATTCTGAAAACACCTTTCCGAACCCGGTATGGATACTTTGAATTTTTGATAATGTCTTTCGGGATAACAAATGCCCCAACAGCTTTCATGGATCTCATGAATCGAGTCTTCAGGCCGTTTCTTGACTCCTTTGTGATAGTATTCATTGTCAACATCCTTGTATATTCACGATGTCGAGAGGATCACGTCGACCACCTCAGGACAGTTCTGCAGACTCTTCATCACCACCACTTGTATGCAAAGTTCTCGAAATGTGAATTTTAGCTTGAATCTGTTACATTCCTGGGTCATGTCGTCTCCGGAGAAGGAATTAAGGTTGATCCTCAAAAGATTGCGGCGGTGAAGGATTGGCCTAGACCTACTACTCCACCAACAGAGATTCGCAGTTTCTTGGGTTATGCCGGGTATTATATGAGGTTCGTGGAGGGATTCTCCACACTTGCCTCTCCATTGACTAAATTGACATAGAAGGCGGTTAAGTTCTAGTGGTGAGATGCTTGTGAAAGGAGCTTTCAGGAATTGAAATCAAGATTGACTTCGGCGCCGGTATTGACCCTGCCAGAGGGTACTGAGGGGTTTGTGGTGTATTACGATGCTTCAAGGATCGGTCTTGGGTGTGTATTAATGAAACATGGTAAGGTGATAGCATATGCTTCATGGCAACTTAAGAATCATGAAAAGAACTATCCAACCCATGATTTAGAGCTTGCGGCGGTGGTTTTTGCATTAAACATTTGGCGTCATTATTTGTATGGAGTCCATATAGATGTATTCACGGACAACAAAAGTCTTCAATACATTTTCAAGCAGAAGGAATTGAACTTAAGTCAGAGAAGGTGGATTCAATTGCTCAAAGATTATGACATCGACATTTTGTATCATCCGGGGAAAGCTAATGTGGTGGCGGATGCTCTTAGTCGAAAATCTAGGGGTAGTTTGGCTCACTTGGAGGCATGTCAAAGGCCTTTGGCCCGGGAGGTTCATCAGTTGGCCGGTTTGGGAGTTCGTCTTACGGACTCTAGTAAAGGGGGAGTGATTGTGCGGAATAGGGCGGAATCATCGCTTGTCATAGAGGTCAAGGAGAAGCAATACAGTGATCCAGTGTTGGTGCAGCTGAAGGAAGGGATTCATAAACATAAGACTATGGCTTTTTCTCTTGGCATGGATGATGGTACATTATAGTACCAAGGACGACTATATGTTCCAAACGTAGATGGTCTTCGGGAAAGGATCATGGTAGAAGCGCATACTTCTAGATATTCCGTGCACCCAGGTTCTACAAAAATGTATCATGACCTCAACGAAGTTTACTGGTGGAATAACATAAAGAGGGGTGTGGCGGACTTTGTGGAAAAATGTTAAAACAGTCAACAAGTTAAGGCCGAGCATCAAAGGCCCGGTGGATTAGCTCAAAGTATAGAAATTCCAATGTGAAAATGGGAAATGATCAACCTGGATTTTGTGGTAGGGTTACCGCGCACTCCGCGTAAGTTTGACTCAATTTGGGTGATCGAAGACAAACTCATGAAATCCGCACACTTCTTACCAGTTAAATCCACCGACACTGCGGAACAATATTCTCAATTGTATATCAAGGAAATAGTCAGGCTTCATGGGACTTCAGTTTCCATCATTTCCAATCGAGGGGCCCAATTTATAGCTAATATCTGGAAGACATAAAGCAAGGTTTGGGTACGCAGGTAAATTTTAGCACGGCTTTCCATCCACAGACTGACGGGCAAGCAGAGCGGACTATTCAGACGCTTGAGGACATGTTGCGTGTGTATGTACTTGACTTCAAGGTTAGCTGGGATGATCATTTGCCGCTCATAGAATTTGCTTATAACAACAGCTTCCATGCCAGTATTCAGATGGCCCCATTTGAGGCCTTGTATAGTAGAAGATGTAGGTCGCCGATTAGGTGGTTCGAGGTTGGAGAAGCTGAACTAATAGGACCAGACCTTATGTATCAGTCTACGGAAAAGGTTAAGATCATAAAAAGGCAGTTGAAAACTGCTCAGAGTCATCAAAAATCCTACTCGGATGTTCGTCGCTTAGACTTAGAGTTCAAAGAAGATGATTGGGTGTTCTTGAAGGTATCTCCCATGAATGGGATCATGCTGTTTGGAAAGAAAGGGAAATTAAGTCCAAGGTAGGTCAGGCCGTATAGAATCATTCAAAGGATAGGTCAGGTGGCGTACAAGCCTGAACTACCACCTGAGATGTCATTAGTACACCCGGTATTCCATGTGTCCATGTTGAAGAAGGTAGTTGGAGATTCGTCCGCTATTGTGCCGGTTGAGACCATCGAGGTTAGTGAAGAATTATCATATGAAGAAATTCCGGTTGCTATTCTTTATAGGCAGGTCCGAAAGTTGAAAAACAAAGAAATTGCATCCGTGAAGGTGCTATGGCGAAACCAACTAGTCGAAGAAGCTACTTGGGAAGCCGAGAATGAAATGAAAGAAAAGTACCCTCATTTGTTTGAATAGCCATGTAATAGTTCTATGAAGTTGTTTCCCCTAAAGTTTGTATCACCTGTTCAGCGAATATAAAGACACTCCTTTTTAGCTATATGTCCCCCATGAGGCTTCGGTTGGTGTTATTTTGCATTTTGTTGTGTCATTTAATTCTCTATATGTTGCTAAGGTGTGTTTACGGGGCTCTCTGACAGGTGGATAGGCCTAAATACAAAGAAACCTCTGGCGAAAGTTTCACTAAGATAGGAAGTTAGGCAAATTTGGGGTTGACGGTATGTGGCATAACTGAAACAGTGTTAAGTGAACCTTGATCCTCATTCAAGGACGAATGATCTTAAGTGGGGGAGGATGTAAGGCCCCGTAAAAACATTTAACCAAAAATTCGGGGTTTCGTGGTGCCAAGTTAGATTCCTACAGACAGAGAGGAAAATATTTCGCAGAAAAATGCATTTTTGCGGCCCATTATGCGGCCGCATAATCACTCTGCGGACCGCATAATGGCCGCAGAGTGAAGCAGTAAGTTTGTCCAACTTAAGGTCAGCTTTGCAGTCGATTATGCGATAGCATAATCGATATGCGGAACCCATATCGATCGCATAACCCCTCTTGGGTTTTTGCGGAGGAAGTTCTGCGGTGCATTATGCGACCGCAGAACGAGTATGCGAACCGCATACTGGTCGCATACTTGGGCCGTAAGTTCAGGCCCCTGAGGGCCATTTCTACGGTCACTTTGCGGACCGCATAACCGTTATGCGGTCGAATATGCGACCGCAGACCTGTGTCGGGGCACCATTTTTCTTAATTTAAAACCGGACCCCCATTCCGTTAAAACACCCCTTTGGTCCATTTTGAAGAACATTTCTCATATTTCTTGTGTGAGAGAGAGGGGGTTCTAGAGGGTGGGCCTAATTTTCATCAATCAATCTTCAACCATCACTCAAATCTTGGAAATACTCAAGTAGAGCACTCAATTTCTTCATCCAGAAAGGTAAGATTTCGTCACCCCAGCTCTTAATTTCAAACATAGCTATAATGGGGTACTAGGGTAATACTTAATGGGTATGAGAGTGGTTCATCTTGCATGCATATGATAGAGAGTGTGGGAAAAATAAAAAGTGAACTAGAACCATGAACATTTTCTTAATTTTGGGTTCAATTTGTATATTGAAAAAATAGATTGAGGTTGCTAAGGGTTCCGGATAATTGTAGAGTCTAAAGAAGTGCAATTGAGGTATGTATGGCTAACTCTCTTCTTCATAGAATCGAACTCCTGGTGTCCGAATAATTGGTGTGAGTTCCAACTTGATTAAACTAGAATTGTTTGCCTTAGTGTATTTTATTGAAAGATTCATGTTCCCTAATTGTTTTAGATGGTACTTATCGACATGAATGATGATGTTACTTAAACAAATAAAAAGGGAAAGGCTTGAATTGTAAAATGTGCTCAAGTGCCAAGAACTACTTAATAAATGAGGTTGTTTGTGCCATGTAATGAAGATGGGAAAGAAATGTGAATTGAGTGGACAGTTGAAAGAGGTTATGTCTCAAGTGAAATGGCTTAGCCGTTCGGGCCGAAATCGGACTCCATGTTGTACACATGGTGGCATTTGTATTGGAATTATTGAATTACATTGTGGATATGGATATGTCTCACTTGAGATGGCTTAGCCGGGCGGGCCGAGACCGGACTCTGTGTAAAAATGTAGTGGAATTGTGAGTTGTGGCTTTGGCACTAAAGATTATAAATCTAAAAAGATGGAAATATTGAATTGGAAACTATGTGACCCTTACTTGGTGTTTTCTTTGTATTTCTAGGAAACTCTTATTGATTATTATGACTGCCTTCTCTTTGTTTCACTGTTCATTCTGCTAAGACTGGTGTTTACCTTACATACTAGTACTATTTGACAGTACTAACGTCCCTTTTGCCGGTGGCACTACATCTTTGAATGGATGTAGGTGGTTCCATCACAGATAGTGCCGATCGCAGATAGGTGGTGCTCTCCTTCTCTCCTCATAGTAGTCTTGGTGAGCCCCATTTCTCCCAGGGGTCATGTAGTCCTTTTGTATAGGTTTTCATATTTTGAGGTATAGTCGGGGTCTTGTTGCCGGCATTGTCATTTTGCTATTTTGTACTCTTAGAGGCTTCATAGACGTTTACGTGGGTCATGTATGTAGGTTGGGGTGGTCGTTGGATCGAGTTGTATTTTGGGAACTCAACTATGGCATAATGTATATAAGGAAAAATTAACTAGTAACGTTTATATATTTATATAACTGATCCCCCCTATTTTACAAATGGTGATGCGATCCCTTTTTAGATTATGAATGAGTCATTTAGGAAAGGTTTAATAGGCTTGCTCAATCGAGTTCACTCGGTTGAGCGCCGGTCGTGCTCCCCGCGGTTGGGTCGTGATACCTAGCGTGTCACCTTGGGGTGCACCAGTTCTATTTGTGATGAAGAAGGATGGTACTATGAGAATGTGCATTAGTTACAGACAGTTGAACAAGGTCACAATCAAGAATAAGTATCCTTTGCCGTGTATTGATGATTTGTTTGACCATCTTTAGGGAGCGATGGTGTTCTCCAAGATTGATTTGAGGTCAGGGTATCACCAGCCGAAGATGCGAGACTCAGACATTCTTAAGCCAACTTTCAGGACCCGATATGGCCATTATGAATTCCTTGTGATGTCTTTTGGGCTGACTAATGCCCCAACAACGTTCATGCATCTGATGAACAGTGTGTTTCAGCCGTATTTGGACTCATTCATCATTGTATTCATTGATGATATACTGGTGTACTCTCGTAGCCAGGAGGAGCATGCCCAGCATTTGAGGATTGTGTTACAGTGATTGAAGGGGGAGAAGCTTTATGCAAAGTTCTCCAAGTGTGAGTTTTGGCTCAGTTCAGTGGCGTTCTTGGGACAAGTGGTGTCCAGTGAGGGTATTCAGGTGGATCCGAAGAAGATAAAAGCAGTGCAGAGTTGTTCCAGACCGTCCTCGACCACGGAGATTAAGAATTTTCTTGGTTTGGCAGGCTATTATCGTCGTTTTCTGGAGGGTTTTTCATCTATTGCATCGCCCTTGACTAGATTGACCCAAAAGGGTGCCCCATTCAGGTGGTCGGATAAGTGCCAGGAGATCTTCCAGAAGCTCAAGACTACCTTGACCACGGCTCCAGTTCTAATTCTGTCATCAGCTTCTGGTTCCTACATAGTGTATTGTGATGCCTCGCAGATCGGTATTGGGTGTGTTCTGATGCAGGAGGGTAGAGTGATTGCTTATGCTTTGCGCCAGTTGAAGACCCATGAGAAGAACTATCCTGTCCACGGCCTTGAGTTAGCAGCTATTATTCACGCCTTGAAGATTTGGTGGCACTATTTATATGGGGTCCATTAAGAGATTTACACTGATCATCGGAGTTTGCAGCATTTGGTCAAACAAAAGGATCTTAACTTGCGACAACAGAGGTGGTTGGAGTTTCTTAAGGACTATGATATCACCATTTTGTACCATTCTGGGAAGGACAATCTGGTGGCCGATGCCTTGAGTCGTCGGGTGGAGAGTTTGTGGAGTTTAGCGTATCTTCTAGTAGCAGAGAGACCATTGGCATTGGATGTTTAGGCCTTAGCTAGCCAGCTTGTCAGATTGGATATTTCGGAGCTGAGTCGGGTATTGGCCTGTGTGGTTTATAGGTCTTCTCTTTATGATAGTATCAGGGAGTGTTAGTATGATGACCCCCATCTGCTTGTCCTCCGGGATAGGGTTCGGTAAGGTGATGCTAGAGATATGACTATTGGTGATGATGGCGCGTTGAGGATGCAGGGCCAAATATGTGTGCCCAATGTGGATGGGCTTCGGGAGTTGATTCTTGAGGAGGCCCACAGCTCGCGGTATTCCATTCATCCAGGCACCGCGAAGATGTACCAGGATGTGAGGCAGTACTATTGGTGGAGGAGGATGAATAGGGATATAGTTGAGTTTGCGGCTCGGTTTCTCAACTGTCGTTCGGTTAAGTATGAGCATCAGAGACCGGGTGGCTTGCTTCAGAGTTTAGAGAACCCAGAGTGTAAGTGGGAGCGGATCACCATGAATTTCGTAGTTGGGCTCCCACGGACTTCGAGGAAATTCGATGCTATTTGGGTAATTGTGGATCGGCTGACCAAATCCGTGCACTTCATTCCAGTTGGTACTACTTATTCTTCAGAGCGGTTGGCTGTGATTTACATCCGAGAGATTGTTCGCCTTCATGGTGTCCTAGTTTCCATCATTTCAGATAGAGGCACATAGTTAACATCGCATTTTTGGAGGGCCGTGCAGCGAGAGTTGGGTACTCAGTTTGAGTTGAGCACAGCCTTTCACCCTCATACAGACGGACAGTCCAAGCGCACTATCCAGATATTAGAGGACATATTACGCGCTTGCATCATTGATTTTGGGGGTTCATGGGACCATCTTCTGCCGCTTGCGGAGTTTGCATATAATAACACTGATCAGTCCAGCATTCAGATGGCTCCGTATGAGGCATTATATGGGAGGCGATGTAGATCTTCGGTGGGATGGTTTGAGCCGGGTGAGGCTAGGCTCTTGGGTACAATCTTGGTCCAGGATGCATTAGACAAGGTGAAGTTGATGCAGGAACGGCTTCGCACAACGCAGTCTAGGTCTGTGATATGTCTTTCATGGTCTGGGAGAAAATTTTACTGAAGGTATCACCCATGAAGAGTGTTATGGGGTTTGGGAAGAGGGGCAAGTTGAGCCCTCGGTTCATTGGGCCTTTTGAGGTACTTCAGAGGATAGGGGAGGTAGCTTACAAGCTTGCCTTGCCACCTAGCTTGTCGAATGTGCATCCAGTATTTCATGTTTCTATGCTCCGGAAGTTTATCGGCAATCCGTCCCATGTTTTGGATTTCAGCAAGGTTCAGTTGGATGGTGATATGACTTACGATGTGGAGCCGATGACCATTTTGGAGCGGTAGGTTTGGAAGTTGAGGTCAAACGATATAACTTCAGTGGAGAGGTCAGCTCGTGGAGGAGGCCACTTAGGAGACCGAGCGGGATATGCAGAGCATATATCGATACCTATTTGAAACTCCAGGTATGTTCTAGACTCGTTCGAGGACGAATGATTGTTTTAAGAGTGGGGGGGGGGGTGTAACGACCCGGCCGGTCGTTTTGAGTGTATTAGCCCTGATCCCCTATTTACTTCTTCTCCCATATATATTTCTGCTATTGTGACTTGCCGGGAGGTTTCTTTTTGGTTTTTGGAGTGTTTTGGGACTCTTATTCCCTAAATGGGGGTTTAAGGCTTAGGATTTTGACCGTAGTCGGAAGTGTGTGATGATGACTACGGAATGGAGTTCCGTCGGTTCTGTTAGCTCCGTTGGGTGATTTTGGACTTATGAGCGTGTCATACTGTGAATTTGAGGTTTGTTGCTAATTTAGGCTTGAAATGGCGAAAGTTAAATTTTTGGAAAGTTTGACCGGGGGGTTTACTTTGTTATATTGGGGTCGGAATATTTGGGAAGTTTGACTGATTCTGGAAGTTGAAGTAGGTCCGTAATGTTGAATATGAATTCTGTGCAAAATTTGAGGTCAATCAGACGTGGTTTGGTAGGTTTTGATGTCGTTTGTGGAATTTGAAAGTTTAGAAGTGCTTTAGGATTGAATCTGGGAGTAATTGGTGTTTTGATGTTGTTTTGAGTGATTCGAAGGCTCGACTAAGATCGTATGATATTTTAGGATGTGTTCGTATGTTTGGTTGAGTTCCCGGGGGTCTCGGGTGAGTTTCGGTTGGTTAACGGATCATTTTTGGACTTGGCTTGATAGCTGAAGTCTGGTTGCAGCAGGTTCTGGTTTCCTTGTAAGCAATCACAGGGATTCATTCGCGATCGCGTAAGCTTATTTAGGGCAGAGGTGAGTTTGTTCTACGCGATCGCAGAGTTAGGAACGCGATCGCGTAGCTATGAGAGGCAGTGATCCTCGATCGCGTGGGTGATTCCGCGATCGCGTAAGGTAAAAATCCTGGGGCAGCGAAGTTGTTCTTCGCGATCGTGAGGCTATTTCCGCGATCGCAATTAAGGAAATGTTTGGGCAGTATTAATGTTTCCAAAAATGGTGTTTTTGCCATTTTATCAAAAACTTGAGTTGGGAGCACGAAATTGGGCGATTCTTGAAGGGATTTTCGTGGAGTTGATTGGGGTAAGTGATTCTTACTTGGTTTTGGTTAAATACCATGATTTCATCTTTAATTTTATCATCTAATTTGTGATTTGGGGTGAACAATTCGGGAAAATTCGGGAGAACTCTTGAGTTGGGATTTTGAGGTTTTTAATGGGACTTTGTTATCGGATTTGAGTAATTTTGGTATGGTTAGACTCGTGAGTGAATGGGCTTTCGGGTTTTGTGACTTTTGTCGGATTTTGAGACGTGAGCTTGGGAGCCGAGTTCGGGCCAATTTCGAATTATTGGCTATAATTTAGTACTTTTCTTGTGGAATTGATCCCTTTAGCCTATATTGATTGTATTGTTCTACTTGTGGCTAGATTTGGGATGTTTGGAGACCGATTTGTGAGGAAAAGGCATTTCGGAGTAGAGATTTGCTCGGTTTGAGGTAAGTAACAGTCTTAAATCTTATTTTGAGGGTATAAAACCTTGAGAATTGGTATAATGTGATATTTGGAGGTGACACACATGCTAGGTGACGGACGTGCAAGCGTGCACCATGAGGGATTGTGACTTGGTCCATCCCGTGAGACTGTAAAGTCGAATAGCCATTATTATTACTTGTTTTTTCTTGTCTTTGAGCAATTATCTACCTTTCATGTTAGAAACCATGCTTAGGCCATATGATATCACTATTGGGACCCGCAGTGGTCGTATACTTGTTGAATTGACTGCTAATTATTGTCTTGTACTCAGCCACCGTCTTATTATATGTTATATTTGTGCTTCCTCTCATTTATTGTTGAATCGGGTTTGGGCTGGTTATTATGATATTTTGTGAACCCGAGGGGCTGGAGAGGTTAGTGACTGAGATAGGGCCTAAGTGTCGAGCTACGAGTTGTGAGGTATATGGATCGAGTTGCACGCCGCAACAAGCCTTCATATATATATATATATATATATATATATA
>AWOL01S0018237.1:243130-255575 GCA_000715115.1 Nicotiana otophora
AATTGATTTGATATATATATATATATATATATATATATATATATATATTGGGTGAGAATGAGATAAGTGCATGAAGGTATTGCCGTGCCATTTGATGTGATATGTTGAATATATTTCTCACGCCAAGAAAGTTAAATGATGTGTCACGTGGAGACTTTTATTTCAAAGAATTATATATGAAAGATATTTACTTGAAAGAATTATATTCAAAAGATATTTATTTGAAAGAATTATAATGGAATGATATTTATTTGAAGGAAGTATATTCGAAATATATTTATTGAAAATGATTATATTCTCGAGACTTTTATTGAAAAACATATAGATAAAAGATGTATATCTTGAAGGACTTGATTAATTGGTTGTACTTGTGTTTATTATTCGTTTGAGCAATATTTATGGTGTTCATGTTGCCTTGCAGTTTAAATCACTAGTTGATTGGTGTTGCTATCACTGCTATTTGTTTTCTATAATTTTTGTATGCTATATTGCACAGGTTATTTGACTAGTGAGTGTATTGACTGTACCTCGTCACTACTCCACTGAGGTTAGTCTTGATACTTACTGGGTACCGATCGTGGTGTACTCATACTACACTTTTGCACATTTCTGTGCAGAGCCAGGTATTGAAGATATCGTATTCGGACAGAGATTTGAGTATGATTGCAAGGATTCAAGGTAGGACTGCTTGGTCATCGCAGTCCCTTGGAGTCTTTCCATTTTATTGTACTGTTAATTTCTTATTCGAACAGTATTGTAAATTCCTTCCTAGAGATCATTCCATGTATTCAATTAGAGTTCGTGACTTAGTATTACCAGTCTTGGGAAGTTGTATTAAATTATATGTTTTAATAAAAATGACTTGAATTATGATTATAATCGGCTTACTTAGTCTTAGAGACTAAGTGCCATCTTGACGCCTGTGGTGGGATTTTTGGGTCGTGAAAAGTTTGTATCAGAGCTCTAGGTTTATAGGTTCTACGAGTCACGAACGAGTCTAGTAGAGTCTTGTGGATCGATACGGAGATGTCTGTACTTATCTTCGAGAACCTACAGAACTGTTAGGAAATTTCCACTTCTTTCATTCTTGTCATGCGAAATTTGTTGATTTTGGCATTTGAGCCTTTATATCTCTATTCTCTCAGAAATTGTTTGGACACGTGCTACCGGGTCATCTGAGCAAACACCCGCACATACTGCTAGAGCCGCAAGAGGCCGGGGCCGAGGTAGAAGCAGAGGTAGAGGCCGAGTAAGGGCACGTGTCGCATCTAGAGCACCTGTCAGAGTAACAATTGAGGAGCCGCCAGTAGCTCCGGTTGGGGGATAGGTACCGGAAGCACCTGTTGTTACCCCAGTATTTTAGGAGACTTTAGCACAGTTCCTGAACATGTTTGGTATATTAAGTTAAGCAGGGTTAATCTCCATTACACCAAATATTTCACAGATTGGGGGAGGAGCTCAGACTCCTACCGCCCGTACTCCAGAGCAGCATGCCTACATTGGTCAGGTTCTGCTATGGTGCCAGCACAACCTGTTATTCCGGTAATATCTGAGGTCAGGCTAGAGGAATTAGAAGAACAAAAGGAGCTTGAGAGGTTTAAGAGATATAGTCAACCTACTTTAGTGGCACAGCTACCGAGAATGCCCAGGAAATTTGTAACGACCCGGCGAGTCATTTCGAGGATTATAGCCCCGTTTCCCCCAATTTTTCTTCTTTTGTGCTTTACAGCTGCATTGTGTCTTACCATGTTGGTTTTTTCGGGTCCGGGGTGATTTTGGAGTGAATTGAGACACTTAGTCTCTTAATTGGAAACTTAAGTTGGAAAAATCAACCAGATGTCGACTTGTGGGAAAACGACATTGGATTTGAATTTTTATGGTTCTGTTAGCTCCGTTAGGTGATTTTGGACTTAGGAGCACGTCCGGAATGTGATTTGGATGTCCGTAGTAGAATTAGCCTTGAATTGGCGAAAGTTTGAATTTTGGCAATTTTGGCCGGAAGTGAAAATTTTGATATCGGGGTCGGATTGGATTTCTGGAAGTTGGAATAGGTTCGTGGTGTCATTTTTGACTTGTGTGTCAAATTTGAGGTCAATCGGACGTGGTTTGGTAGGTTTCAGCATTGTTTGTGGAATTTGGAAGTTTAGAAGTTCTTTAGGCTTGAATTCGGGTGTAATTGGTGTTTTGATGTTATCTTGAGTGATTCGAAGGTTCGACTAAGTTCGCATGGGGTTATATAACTTGTTTGGAATTGATCCTTTTAAAGTCGAATAGCCATTGTTATTACTTGTTTTTCCTTACCTTTAAGCAATTGACTACCGTTCATGTTAGAAACTATGCTTTAGGCCTTATGATATCACTGTTAGGACCCGCAGCGGTCGTATACTTGTTGAATTGACTTCTAATTGTTGTCTTGTACCCAGTCACAGTCTTACTTGTGTGTTATATCTCTATTCCCCCTCATTTCTTGTTGATACCTGTTTTATTCTCTCTTTGGGCCGATTATTATGATATTTTGTGAGCCCGAGGGGCTGGAGAGGTTAGTGACTGAGATAGGGCCTGAGTGCCAAACTGTAAACTATGTAAGGGTATATGGATCAGGTTGCACTCCGCAACGAGCCTTATGGCTATTTATGGACTGTGGATCCGGTTGCGCACCGCAACGAGCCTTATGGCTACTTATATGATTGGGTTGGGATGCACGCCGTAGCAATATAGTGCTTGGGCTAGAAGGAGCCCCTCCAGAGTTTGTACACCCCCAGTGAGCGCAGGTACCTATTGAGAGTGTGTATTGAGGGCTGAGAGCTGGGAGTATGAGCTGTTGAGATGAGTTGAGTGACTACTGCCTTGAGAGGATGTACTTGCTTTTATTTATTGTTGCACTTAGTTGCTATCTGATGTTGTTGTGAAATTTTTAGGAAGATTCATATATGTTTTAATTGAGCTCGAACTGATTTGACTTATACCACCGGATTTGAAAGCATGTTCGCACTTTACTAAAAACTTTTGAAATGATCTGTACTATCATAGTTTGTCACTGCTTCTCAGTTCCTTATTTAATTCTGTTACTTGCTGAGTTGGTTGTACTCATGCTACGCCCTGCACTTCATGTGCAAATCCAGGTGTGTACGATTCTAGTGGTCATTGAGTTCGTGTGCGGGCTCATTATCGGAGACTTACGAGGTAGCTGCCGGCGTCCACAGTCATTGTTTCTCCTTTCTTATTATAGTTTCTCTCTTGTATTGGCATTTGGCATAGACTGTAGTAGACTTTGTTTCTAGATTGGTTATTAGATGCTCACGACTTAGTGACAACCCGATGTCGGGCTATTTTTCCGAACTTATGTTTTATTTGTCTTTTACCCCCGTATTTATGAAAAACTCCGGTTATTTTAAATGTCTTAATTCATTTCTGTTAAATTTTGAAAGTGTTTTGGAAAGGTCGGCTTGCCTAGTATCACGATAGGCGCCATCATGACGGGTTAGGTTTTGGGTCGTGACAAGTTGGTATCAGAGCCTAGGTTAGATAGGTCTCACGGGTCATGAGCAGGTGTTTTAGAGTCTTGCGGATCGGTACGGAGACGTCTGTACTTATCTTCGAGAGGCTACAGAACCCTTAGGAAACTTAATATTCTTGAATTCTTGTTGTGCGAATTTGTTGATTCTACTAACTAAACATCTATTGTTTCATTCTCTCACAGATGGTGAGGACTCGTACTACTGAGGGAGAGGATGCACAGGGTTTCTTGGACAGGTGTCAGAGGATACTCTATACATCAGGTATTCTAGAGGCCAATGGGGTCTTGTTCATTACTTTTCAGTTCTCTGGGGCTACCTTTAGTTGGTGGGAGGCTTACGAGAGGCGTAGACCGGTCGGCGCAGCACCCCTTACCTGGCAGCAGTTCTCCGGCCTATTCCTCGAGAAGTTCGTGCCACAGTCCCACAGAGAAAAGCTGTGCAAGTAGTTTGAGAAGCTTCATCAGGGTGATATGTCTGTGATACAGTATGAGATGCGATTCTCATAGTTGGCCCGTCATGCTATCTGGTTGGTTCCCACAGACATGGAGAGGATCAGGAGGTTTATAGATGGCCTCACGTTTTAGCTGCGATTGCTTATGACTAGAGAGAGAGTGTCTGGTGCCACTTTTGATGAGGTTGTTGACATTGCATGTCAGATTGAGATGGTTTGCAGTCACGAGAGAGTTGAGAGGGAGGCCAAGAGGCCTAGTGGACAGGGTGGATTTAGTGGTGTTCCTTCTGGGGGGCAAATCCACCACGGTTGGGGTCGTCCTTTTAGACATGCTCAGACGACTCGCCCAGTCCACTATGGTGCATCATCTAGCCATGGTTCACATAGTTATCAGCAGGGCCATTCATCTCTCAGTGCCCTCCCAGCTCAGAGTCCATCCCGTGCTCCATCGGGTCAGGGCTCGTCTATGCCAGGTCCTTCTACCAATCATCCCGGGGCTCGGGGCTCCCTTCAATCCCCAGCACCAGCACTGGGGAGTTGCTATGAGTATGGAGAGTTTACCCACATCAGGGGACATTGTCCCCACCTTGCGGGAGGTCCGGCTCAGTAGAGGAGCCAGTCTACGACATCGGCACCATTCTCTTCACCACCCGCTCAGCCAGCTCGGGGTGGAGCCTAGTCTGTTAGGGGTCGTTCGAGAGGGGGAGGCAGATCAGGGGTGGCCAGGCTCGTTTCTATGCGCTCCCTGCCAGACCAGATGCCATTGCTTCAGATGCTGTGATTATAGGTATTGTCTCAGTTTGGCACAGAGATGCCTCTGTATTATTTGACCCTGGTTCCACTTATTCATATGTTTTCTCATATTTTGCTCATTTTCTGGATATGCCCCGTGATTCTTTAGTTTTATCTGTTCATGTATCTACTCGTGTGGGCGGTACTATTATTGTGGACCGCGTATATCGATCATGTGTGGCGACTATTGGGGGTCTGGAGACAAGAGTGGATCTTTTGCTGCTTAGTAAGGTCGATTTTGATGTGATATTGGGTATGGATTGGTTGTCTCCACGTCATGCTGTTCTAGATTATCACGCTAAGACTGTGACGTTGGCGATGCGGGGTTACCGAGGATTGAGTAGAGCGATTCTATAGACTATGTTCCCAGAAGAGTGATTTTATACTTGAAGGCTCAGTGGATTGATGAGAAGGGTTGTCTATCCTATTTGCCTTTTGTGAGGGATGTTAGTGTAGAGACTCCTGCCATTGATTCTGTTCCGGTGGTGCGTGATTTTTCGGATGTGTTTCTTGCTGATCTGTCGGGCATGTTGCTTGACAGAGATATTGACTTCGGTATTGATTTGGTGTCGGGCACTCAGCCCATTTCTAATGCACTGTGTCGTATAGCACCAGTAGAGTTGAAGGAACAGCTTTAGGAACTCCTTGATAAAGGTTTTATTCGGCCTAGCGTGTCACCTTGGGGTGCACCGGTTCTATTTGTAATGAAGAAAGATGGTTCTATGAGAATGTGCATTAACTACAGGTAGTTGAACAAGGTCACAGTCAAGAACAAGTATCCTTTGCCGCGTATTGATGATCTATTTAACCAGCTTCAGGGGGCGTGGGTGTTCTCCAAGATTGATTTCAGGTCACGGTATCACCAGCTGAGAATTCGGGATTCGGATATTCTTAAGACAACTTTCAGGACATGATATGGCCAGTATGAGTTCCTTGTCATGTCTTTTGGGCTGACTAATGCCCCGGAAGCGTTCATGCATTTGATGAACAGTGTGTTTCATCCTTATTTGGACTCGTTCGTTATTGTATTCATTGATGATATCCTACTGTACTCTCGTAGCCAAGAGGAGCATGCCCAGCATTTGAGGAGTGTTACAGAGATTGAGGGAGGAGAAGCTTTATGCAAAGTTCTCCAAGTTTGAATTTTGGCTCGGTTCAGTGGTGTTCTTGGGGCACGTGGTGTCCGGCGAGGGTATTCAGGTGGATCCGAAGATTGAGGCGGTGCAGAGTTGGCCCAGATTGTCCTCAGCCACGCATATTAGGAGCTTTCTTGATTTGGCGGGCTATTACCGTCGTTTTATGGAGGGTTTTTCATCTATTGCATCGCCCTTGACCAAATTGACCCAAAAGGGTGATCCATTCAGGTGGTCGGATGAGTGCGAGGAGAGCTTTCAGAAGCTCAAGACTGCTTTGACCACGGCTCCAGTTCTAGTTCTTCCATCAGCTTCTAGTTCCTACACAGTGTATTGTGATGCCTCGCGGATCAGTATTAGGTGTGTTCTGGTGCAGGACAGTAGAGTGATTGCTTATGCTTCACGCCAGTTGAAGACCCATGAGAAGAACTATCCTATCCATGATCTTGAGTTAGCAGCTATTGTTCACGCCTTGATGATTTGGCGGCACTACTTGTACGGGGTCCATTGTGAGATCTACACTGATCATCGGAGTTTTCAGCATCTGTTCAAACAAAAGGATCTTAACTTGCGTCAGCAGAGGTGGTTGGAGCTTCTCAAGGACTATGATATCACCATTATGTACCATCCCGGGAAGGCCAATGTAGTGGCCGATGCCTTGAGTCACCGGGCGGAGAATTTAGGGAGTTTAGCGTATCTTCCAGCAGCAGAGTGACCCTTGGAATTGGATGTTCAGGCCTTAGCTAGCCAGCTTGCCATATTGGATATTTTGGAGCCGAGTCGGGTATTAGCTTGTGTGGTCTCTAGGTCTTCTTATTATGATCTTGTTAGGGAGCGTCAGTATGATGACCCCGATCTACTCGTCCTCCAGGATAGGATTCAGCGAGGTAATGCTAGAGATATGACTATTGGTGATGATGGCGTGTTGAGGATGTAGGGCCAGATATGTGTGCCAAATGTGGATGGGCTTCGGGAGTTGATTCTTGAGGAGGCCCACAGCTCGCAGTATTCCATTCATCCGGGTGCCGCGAAGATGTACCAGGATTTGAGACAGCACTATTGGTAGAGGAGGATGAAGAAGGATATAGTTGGATTTGTGGCTTGGTGTCTCAACTGTCAGCGGGTTTAGTATGAGCATCAGAGACCAGGTGGCTTGCTTCAGAGGTTAGAGATCCCAGAGTGGAAGTGGGAGCGAATCACCATGGATTTCATAGTTGGGCTCCCACAGACTTCGAGGAAGTTCGATGCTATTTGGGTGACTATAGATCAGCTGACCAAGTCTGTGCACTTCATTCCAGTTGGTACTACTTATACTTCAGAGCGATTGGCTGAGTTTTACATCCGAGAGATTATTCGCCTTTATGGTGTCCCAGTTTCCATCATTTTAGATAGAGGTACACAGTTTACAGCGTAGTTTTGGAGGGTCGTGCAGCGAGAGTTGGGTACTCAAGTTGAGTTGAGCACAACCTTTCACCCTCAGATGGACGGACACTCCGAGTGCACTATCCAGATATTGGAGGACATGTTACGTGCTTGTGTCATTGATTTTGGGGGTTCATGGGACCAGTTTCTGCCGCTCGCGGATTTTGCATATAACAACAGTGATCAGTCGAGCATTCAGATGGCTCTGTATGAGGCTTTACATGGGAGGCGGTGTAGATCTCCGGTGGGATGGTTTGAGTCGGGTGAGGCTAGTCTCTTGGGTACAAACTTGGTTCAAGATGCATTAGACAAGGTGAAATTGATTCAAGAGTGGCTTCACGCGGCGCAGTCTAGACAGAAGAGATATGCTGACAAGAAGGTCTGTGATGTGTCTTTCATGGTCGGGGAGAAGGTTCTGCTGAAGGTATCACCCATGAAGGGTGTTATGATGTTGGTAAGAGGGGCAAGTTGAGCCCCTGGTTCATTGGGCCTTTTGAGGTACTTCAGACGATAGGGGAAGTGGCTTACAAGTTTGCCTTGCCACCTAGTTTGTCGAGTGTGCATCCAGTATATCGGCGATCCTTCCCATGCTTTTGATTTCAGCACGGTTCAGTTGGATGGTGATATGACTTATGATGTGGAACCGGTGGCCATTTTGGAGCGGCAGGTTCGGAAGTTGAGGTCTAGTGGAGAGGTTAGTCTGTGGAGGATGCCACTTGGAAGATCGAGCAGGAGATGCAGAGTAGATATCCACACCTATTTCAGACTTCAAGTTTATTTCTAGACTCGTTCGAGGATGAACGTTTGTTTAGGGGGGGTGTAATGACCCGACCGGTCATTTCGAGAGTTATAGCCCTATTTCCCGTAATTCTGCTTCTTTTGTGCTTTACAACTGTATTGTGTCTTACCGGGTTGGTTGGTTTGGGTCCGGAGTGGTTTTGGAGTGAATTGAGACACTTAGTATCTTAATTGGAAGCTTAAGTTGGAAAAGTCGATCTGATGTCGACTTGTGGGAAAACGACCTCTGATTTGCATTTTTATGGTTTCGTTAGCTCCGTTAGGTGATTTTGGACTTATGAATGCGCCCGAAATGTGATTTGGAGGTCCGTAGTAGAATTAGGCTTGAATTGGCAAAAGTTGAAATTTTGGCAATTTTGGTCGGCAATAGAAATTTTGATATAGTGATCGGATTGGATTTCTGGAACTTGGAATAGGTTCGTGGTGTCATTTTTGACTTGTCTGTAAAATTTGAAGTCAATCGGACGTGATTTGGTAGGTTTCTGCGTCGTTTGTGGAATTTGGAAGTTTAGAAGTTCTTTAGGCTTGAATCCGGGTGTGATTGGACAAGAGGGGTTGCTCTAGTGGTAAGCAACCTCCACTTCCAACCAAGAGGTTGTGAGTTCGAGTCACCTCAAGAGAAAGGTGGGGAGTTCTTGGAGGGAAGGATGCCGAGGGTCAATCGGAAACAGCATCTCTACCCCAGGGTAGGGGTAAGGTCTGCGTACATACTACCCTCCCCAGACCCCACTAGTGGGATTATACTGGGTTGTTGTTGTTGTTGTTGAGTTATTCGAAGGTTCGACTAAGTTCGCATGGGGTTATATGACTTGTTGGTATGATTGGTTGAGGTCTCGGAGTAATTTTGGGTGGTTAACAGCTTGATGGGAGTTAAGGAAATGTAGCTGAAGCTACTGCTACTGGTGTAACCACACCTGCGATGTGGGAACCACAGGTGCGAGTCCGTAAAAGCGAAGAAGGAGCCGCAGATGCGGCCAAGAAGGAGCTGGGCAGGAGTCGCACGTGCGAAGATTTTCTCGCAACTGCGAGGGTCACAGATGCGGGCAGCTGGGCATAGGTGTGAAGGATGGCCGCAGGTGCGATGGATTCTCGTACCTGCGATAGACGCAGATGCGGTCTTGGGGCCGCAGGAGCGAGGTCAGGATGTTTAAGTGAAATCTGCACCTGCGATGGAATTTCCGCAGGTGCGACGTGGCAGAAGCGACAAAAGGATCGCAAGTGCGGTATTTATGGGGAGAAAAACACTAGCTCGAGGGTTGGACTTTCATTTTCGATTTTGGACTTGGGAAGATTAGGAGAGAGGCGATCTTTGGAGGATTTTCAAGGAAAACGTTGGGGTAAGTAATTCTAACCCGGATTGGTCTAAATTTCGTGAATCTATGGCTTTTTCATTACCTAATTAGGGATTTGAGTTGGAAATTTGGGGGTTTTGGGAATTGGGAATTGGAGAGTGAACTTTGGGGTTTTGGAGGGGCAACTGAGGTCGGAGATTTATAAATTTGGTATGGTTAGACTCGTGAGTGAATGGACTTTCGCATTTTGTGACTTTCGTCAGGTTTCGAGACGTGGGCCGGAGGGGGGGTTGAGCCGATTTCAGATTTTGGGCTATATTTTAGTAGTTTTCTTATGGAATTGATCCTTTTAACCAACATTATTTATCTCGTACTGCTTATGGCTAGATAAGGAGCATTTGGAGATTAATTCGAGGGGCAAAGGCATTGCGGAGTAGGATTTTTGAGCGTTTGAGGTAAGTAACAGTTTTAAATCTGGTGTTGAGGGTATGAAACCCCAAGGATTGGTATGATGTGAGTGTTTGGAGGTGACTCACATGCAAGGTGATGGGCGTGTGAGTGTGCACCGTGAGGGATTGTGACTTGGTCCGTCCCGTGAGACTGTAAAGTCGAATAGCCATTATTATTACATGTTTTTCCTTTCCTTTGAGCAATTGACTGCCTTTCATGTTAGAAACTGTAATGACCCGACCGGTCATTTTGAGCTCTAGCATGTCGTTCAGCAGTTTGAGACCATGAGTAGCTTCACGTCAGGTATTATGACTTGTATGCATGGTCGGAATTGAAATTTTGGAAGTTCAGAGTTGATTTGGAAAGAAAATTCTCATTTCAGAAGCTTTAAGTTGGAAGAATTGACTAAGGTTGGATTTTTGAGTAAACGACCTCGGAATCGGGATTTGAAGGTTCCAACAGATTTGTATGATGATTTTGGACTTGGGCGTTTGTCCGAGTCGAGTTTTGGATGACACGGGAACGTTCCGGCACCTATTATGGAAGTTGGCATTTTTAGAAGTATTTCTTAAATTTGAGTTAAAGTGCATTTCAATGTTATCAATGTCCGCTCGGGATTCCGAGCCTGAGAATAGCTCCGTATTGTGATTCTGGTATTGGGAGCGTGTCCGGATGTGGATTTGGAGGTCCGTAGGTCATTTTAAGGTCATTTGGCGAAAGTTGGAATTTGGATGATTTTTAAGAAGTTTGACCCGGAGTGGACGTTTTGATATAGGGGTCGGATTCCAATTCCAGAAGTTGGAGTAGGTCCGTAATGTCGAATGTCACTTGTGTGCAACATTTGAGGTCAATCGGACGTGGTTTGATAGGTTTCGGCATCGAATATAAAGTTTGAAATTCTAAAGTTCATTAAGCTTGGAATGGTGTGCGATTCATGAATTCGGCGTTGTTTGATGTGATTCGAAGTCTCGACTAATTTCATAATGTGTTTTGGAACGTGTTAGTATAATTGGTTAAGGTCCCAAGGGCCTCGGGTAGATTCCGGGTGGTTAACGGATCGAATTTGGAATTTGAAGAAGAGTTGAGGCAGCTGATATCTGGTGTACACACACCTGCGAGGTTTTGACCGCAGGTGCGGAGGGCACAGAAGCGACATTATAGTCGTAGGTGCGGAGCAGGCTGGCCAGGTAAAAGACCGCAGGTGCAGAGCTTTTGGCTACATCTGCACAAACATAGAAGTGGAAGCAGGCACTGAAGCGGAAGGTTTCTCGCACCTGGGAATCCGCAGGTGCGGTTACTTGACCGCAGGTGGGAGGGACGGGGCTGGGCAGTGTGTCTTTTAAAAACAACGAGGGCTTGGCTCATTTTCACCTCATTTCCTCAGTGAGAGCCGGTCTTGGACTGCGTTTGGAGCTCATTCTTCGTCATCAATGTCAGGGTAAGTGATTTCCACTTATTATAAGCTAGATACATGATTATATATGGATTTGAACATGGAAATTAGTATAAATTGTGGGGTTTTGGTAGAAGACCTAGAATTTGATATTTTGGATTTTGACCACGAAATCGGGCACAGAATTGAGAATAAACTATATATTTGAGTTCGTGAGGTTATGGGTAAAGTTTATCTTCGAAATTGTTTGAAATCCGGGCACGTGGGCCCGAGGGTAATGTTTATCGACTTTTTGTTCGAGGTTAGAAATTGCTATAAATTGGATTATAATGAGTATTCGGGTGTATATTAATGGGTTTGCATGAGTTTTGGCTAGTTTTGGGGCGTTGTGCATCGATTCGAGTTGTTTGAAGGGCACAGAAGTTTGGTTATGGAACTACAGAGCGAGGTAAGTCTCATTTTTTTAACCTTGTAAGGGGACTTAACCCCATAGGTGAACTAAATTATTGTGTGCTTCTATTTGTGGGGGCTACGTACGTATGAGGTGACGAGAGTCCGTACGTAGATACTAGTTATGCCTACGTCAGGGTAGTTTTAGGCTCACATCATGCCTTGTTGATATTGTTATTGATTTATGTTTATTGTTTACCTTGAGATAGAGGGAGATTGAGTCTGCTTATTAAATGTTTTAAAAGGAGTTAAAATTAAAGAACTTAAGATTTAAAAGGTTTTATTTGAACTTCATAATTTCGAAAAGAATTGAGGAACAATATAATAGTTGAAGAAATCTATGTGTAACCGCATCGCATGTATGTTTCGCTAGTGGGGTAATATCCTTAAAAAGCTACAAGCTGAATATTCCTTATTTTGAAAAAAATCAAGAATGAGATATGATTTTAATGTTAAATTTATATTTGACTGCGTCGCAAGTATGATCCGCGAGCGGAGTGATTCCTTATATTTATGTTTGACCGCGTCGCACGTATGATTCGCGAGCGGGGTATTTCCTACTACTCTTATGGGATCGGGCTATTCGCTTCGGCAGGATTTATGTACCACACTCTCATGGGGGCGGGTCGTTCGCCTCGGCAGGTTAATAGATGCATCTATGGTTCGCATCGTTCGATCCTCGGCAGTGCCCAGTTTACTTTTATGTTGGATTGAGTCGTACACCTCAGCATTTCCTATATATATAT
>AWOL01S0018237.1:259756-275496 GCA_000715115.1 Nicotiana otophora
GTGGGTTGAATGTGCAAGATCACGTCAATGGGGGGGTAAGGAATCTTGGTGGGTTCTAGAGTTATGCAATGGTAGCTTCAAGCTAAATGGGAGACCCCCACCGTCTATGATTGGATTGCGTAGTTGTCAACTTGTGCGGTTTCTAGTTATCGATGTATTGGTGGGTTATTACAACTAAGGAAAGAGAACATCGGCGGTAATTTGAGCAAAGGATTGAGGAATATGTGCTATAGTTGGCCTTATTGACTCATGTTCAGGCTTTGGGAAGATTCAGGATTTATGCTTCATGTAGAGATGATTTACAAGGAAAGTGATTCAGCCGAGTGCTTCTTGAGAGGGCGTTCATGTGCTAGTGCAGCCTTAGAGTTTTATTATATTTGGGACCGAGTCAGAGTGGGTGATTCTCAACAACGGTCCTAGTGGACTCAAAAGTTAAAGTGTGGTGCCTAAGGGTTTCGAGTCTGTAGTATGGTTAAGTATTGAGCTGTTGCAGCAGATTATAAAAGGGGCTTCGAGTGTTCTATGTTATCTTCGGTCTGCGGTGTAGCATTGGAGGAATGGAAAAAAATAGCTTCGGACTCATGAGGAAGTATCAGAATGAGTGTACCAGTTAGCAACAGTTGAATTGGCATAATGGTGGTAGTGATCAGTTCCTTTAGCGTGTTAAGTTATACATTTGAATTGTGGCGGTGTGTCATAGAATTTCTCAATTCTAACACAAGGTACTTATTAGATCGAATGTACTTATTCGATCTAATAGAATGATTTTGCCGTATCCAGACTAATACCAATCCAAGCCATTTCATGAATAAAATGTGACCAATTAACCAACCAACAAAACCACTTGTTACAAATAAGATCTTGCTGTTGCATCGAAAGAGATAAATGTTGACTAATCTGGCTAACATTGAACTTGGTAAAATGAAATGATTGAATAATTGAAAAATGAGATTATTCAGGAATACACATTGAATGCTGAGATTACGCATTGAATTTCTGGTAGTAGATCCATAATCAAAAAAGTGTTTGTGATTGTTCCAGAAGAAATGAAACAAAAGATATGGTAGAGCTAGGACAGTTATTGTATGAGGTCTACCCAATGCTAGATGCAGAGGCGCATAATAGATCGATATGAACATCATGAGCTGTCCCGTAATAAAACCAGTTGTTGCTGATACCTTCTTCTCGGTTCCTTCTTCCATAACCAGAGCTCGGAGAAGGAAGAGATAAGAGGGCCCTATGGAGAATGTGGTCAGAAATCCATAATAGAGTCCGACCACAACGACCGAATTGANGGCTTGACGGCCGCCGTAATTGGTCTTATTTAGAAGCATTCGAATATTATGGCATGTTATGTGTAGACGGATCCCGGAAGGATTATGATGGTTTAAACCACTACTCGAGGTTTGTATTTTTCGTGGTTATGGGAATTTGGCTGCGTGTTGCAATGGTTCTCTTGAAATGAGCTAAGTAAAATGTTTCTCTATGAAGAAGTGTTTACCCTATTAGTGGTTCCGGAGTTATGATGAAATTTTTGTGCTCTTGCGCATTAGCATGATTAAGTGCAGTGGGTAGCATGGGATTTGAAAATTGAGGATCAAGGTTGTGGTTCGGTGTTGACAAGAATGCCACGAGCTCGGATGAGCGAGAAAGGACTCAGATGGTTAGAGTCAACTGGCTGAATGCGGATTCTTGAATTGCTTTACAGTGTTAATGTGGCCGGTAGTATGAATGTGCAAACTCGTTGTGTGGTGCGGAAGGTCGGGGGAGCGTGTCCCATGAAAAGATTGTATAAGTATGACAGGTAGTCACTTAAATGATTAAATATGGAAACCAAGTATGGAGGTTATGGTACTATCATTGATGTGAGAATTTATGCCCGAAGGGCGCTCGGTTCATTTGGTTGTGAACTGAGAATGTTTGTTCTAGATTTGGCGGCTATTCTTGTATGTAGTAGGAAAAAGGTTTATCCTGGATCCTTGAAGTGCGGTACGGTCAGAATCGGCTGGAGGTCCGTGAATGGATCTAGATATGAATGTGGGCTCTATATCGGGCCGGATGCGTTCCTTTCAGCATATCGCTCCTTGTGGAGGAGTATTTGGACGTTGGATATTATTTCGCCACAGACTATTTCATGTAATACTATATTGTACCATGTGAGTTGTGAAACTGCTTGATGATTTCATATGTGTTGAGGTTCCGCGTAGCGATGGTGTTATGTGAGTAGCATGGCTCTCGAGAGTTAGATCATATATCGCCCCTTAGTTGTGCTCGAGTTTTGTAGTGTATGGCGATATCTGTCTCCCCAGGGATGGTATTATGCAATTGGCGTGTTTGTGGCCGATATTCGAGTATTTCGCAGGTATGAGCATTTTAGCTCGGTAACTAATTCCTTACAGGTTATTATGTGTGAATCAGGTGGCATGCTGCCATGGACATGTTGTTTGGATCGGGTTGCACGCCGTAACAGTATGATATTGAGTACAGTTCCTTATATCTATTCTTGTGTAATTTGTTACTCATTTTCTGAGGAAGGTTCATAAAACCTTTTTGATTGTTTAATTAGTTACGTGGTTGAGTAGTTCTTTTCATAGTTCGTTTTCCTTATATATCACATTCATGTTTGTAGTTTGTCGGCACATTGTGGCATCACATGAGAATTTTGGTAGAGTCTGAGGTGGCTTATTGCCTGGGCAACTTATACTAGGAGAGACGGGATTATTGGACCTGCGGTCAGCGTGATCAGATCGATACGAGACATAGTTAAAGAGTAAATATCGGTATTCAGTCCAGAATGAGGTAATGGTTCTTGTTAAGGGGCTCAATGAATTGTTAACTCGGCAGTTGGTTGTAAATTTCTACGCAGCTTTTCCGATGCTGCAGCATTACAAGAGTTGGAGCAGGACTTATGTATGTCATGAGGTGTATTGTGAGCATCAGATTCGTGAGATTTCGGCTATTATCATCAGAGGATGTTTTTGGTTATGTAAGTTATGCAGTGCATAGGGTGGATCCAGAAAAGGTATGCAATCATGTATTGGTGCATCGTATAGAGATTTATATGGTGGTTGTATGATAGAAGCAGGCCTGGCAGAGAATTCTATTTGTTGGAATTGAACTCTAAGGCCTATTTGGCTAAGTAAAAGGGAAAATCTTCAGATTAGCTCGAGCTAATGTGCCCAACTGAGTTGTGATAGCACGAGTAGGTGCATGAGGTGTTAAGCAGTGATTTCAGACAACTCCAGAGCAGTTCTAAGCACGTTCGAGGACAAATGTATTTTAAGTGGTAGAGAATGTAACGACCCGACCAGTCGATTTGAGCTCTAGCGCGTCGTTCAGCAGTTTGGGACCATGAGTAGCTTCACTTCAGGTAATATGACTTGTATGCGTGGTTGGAATTGAAATTTCAGAAGTTCAGAGTTGATTTAGAAAGAAAATTCTCATTTCGAAAGCTTTAAGTTGGAATAATTGACTAAGGTTGGATTTTTGAGTAAACGACCTCAGAATCGAGATTTGAAGGTTCCAACGGGTTCGTATGATGATTTTGGACTTGGGTGTATGTCCGGGTCGAATTTTGGATGACCCGGGAACGTTTCGGCACCTATTACAGAAGTTATCATTTTTAGAAGGATTTCTTAAATTTAGGTTGAAGTGCATTTCAATGTTATCGATGTCCGTTCGAGATTCCGAGCATTAGAATAGCTCCGTATGGTGATTCTGGTATTGGGAGCGCATCCGGATGTGGATTTGGAGGTCCGTAGGTCATTTTGAGGTCATTTGGCAAACGTTAGAATTTAGATGATTTTTGAGAAGTTTGACAGGGAATGGACTTTTTGATATCGGAGTTGGATTCTGATTCTGGAAGTTGCAGTAGGTCCGTAATGTCGAGTGTGACTTTTGTGCAAAATTTGAGATCTATCGGATGCAGTTTGATAGGTTTCGGCATCGAATGTAGACGTTTGAAATTCTAAAGTTCATTAAGCTTGGAATCGGTTGCGATTCATGAATTCGATGTTGTTTGATATGATTTGAAGTCTTGACTAAGTTCTTAATGTGTTTTGGGACGTGTTGGTGTAATTGGTTAACGTCCCGAGGTCCTCGGATGGATTCTGGGTGGTTAACGGATCGAATTTGGAATTTGAAGAAGAGTTGAGGCAGCTGATATCTGGTGTACACGCAGCTGCGAGATTTTGACCGCAGGTGCGGAGGGCGCAAAAGTGACATTATAGTCGCAGGTGCGGAGTAGGATGGCTAGGTGAAAGACCGCAAGTACGGAGCTTTTGGCCGTATCTGCACAAGCGCAGAAGCGGAAAATGCCTCGCAGAAGCGTAAGCAGGCGCAGAAGCGAAAGGTTTCTTGCACCTGCCAAGCCGCAGGTGCGAGGGACGGGGCTGGGCAGTGTGTCTTTTAAAAAAAATAAGGGCTTGGCTCATTTTCACCTCATTTCCTCCATGAGAGCCGGTCTTGGAGCGAGTTTGGAGCTCATTCTTCGTCATCAATGTCAAGGTAAGTGATTTTCACTTATTATAAGCTAGATATATGATTATATGTGGATTTGAACATGGAAATTAGTATAAATTGTGGAGTTTTTGGTAGAAGACCTAGAATTTGGTATTTTGGATTTTGACCACGAAATCTGGCATAGAATTGAGAATAAAATATATATTTGAGTTCGTGAGGTTATGGGTAAAGCTTATCTTTGAAAATTTTCGGAATCCGAGCACGTGGGCCCGAGGGTGATTTTTGTCGACTTTTCGATCGGGGTTAGAAATTGCTATAAATTGGATTATAATGAGTATTCGAGTGTATATTAAAGGGTTTGCATGGTTTTTATCTAGTTTTGGAGCTTTGTGCATCGATTCTTTGAAGGGGTCAAAAGCTTGTTATGGAACTACGGAGCGAGGTAAGTCTCTTTTCGAACCTTGTAAAGGGGAATTAACCGCATAGGTGAACTAAATTATTGTGTGCTTCTATTTGTGGGGGCTACGTACGCACGAGGAGACGAGAGTCCGTACGTAGCTACTAGCTATGCCTACGTCCGGGTAGTTTTAGGCTCACATCATGCCTTGTTGATATTGTTATTGATTTATGTTTATTGTTTGCCTTGAGAGGGAGCGAGATTGAGTCTGCTTATTAAATGTTTTGAAAGGAGTTTAAATTGAAGAACTTAAGAGTTGAAAGGTTTCATTTGAACTTCATAATTTCAAAAAGAATTGAGGAATAATATAATAGCTGAAGAAACCTACGTGTAACAGCGTCACATGTATGTTTCGCGAGCTGGGTAATTTCCTTAAAAAGCTTCAAGCTGAATTTTCCTTATTTTGTAAAGAATCAAGAAAGAGATATGATTTTAATGTTAAATGTATATTTGACCGCGTCACAAATATGATCTTCCTTAAATTTATGTTTGACCGCGTCGCACGTAAAATTCGCGAGCGGGGTATTTCCTACTACTCTTATGGGATCGGGCCGTTCGCCTCGGCACGATTTATGTACCACACTCTCATGGGAGCGGGTTGTTCGCCTCGACAGGTTAATAGATGCATCTATGGTTCGCGCCGTTCGGCCCTCGGCAATGCAAAATTTACTTTTATGTTGGATCGGGCCGTACGCCTCGGCATTTCCTATATATATATATATATATATATTATCCTCATGGAATCGTGCATAACATTTGGCAAGAAGCCAGTGTATCTGAGGATTTTTCCCTGATATGAATTATGACAACAGCCTCTTTGATGAAATCCACTATATCTATATATATATGCTCCGGTTACGGAGTGAACTTGCTAGTTAATAGCTTGAGTAAATTGTAAAGAGGGAAATTGTACCACGTATTGTTTTTACTTGTTTTTTTTCATATATTTACTCTGTCTCATATTCATTTACTTCTTTACTATACCTGATATTATTGGACCACTAGTAAGTGTTGAAGTCGACCCCTCGTCACTACTTCTTCGAGGTTAGACTGGATACTTACTAGGTACGCATTCATTTACGTACTCATACTACACTTGCTACACATTTTTGCGCAGGTACATATATGTTTAGTGGCCTCGTGGGCGCAGAGGCGCGGTTATGGCGGGGACTTAGGTGAGTTGTATTCAATACTACTATCCGCAGCCAGCAGAGTCTCCTTCAGAGTACTTATATTTTTCCTGCCCAATTTGTATTCCGGGCAGCTGTTGTATTTTATTTTATATTCCTAGTTAATACTCATGCACTTATGACACCAGGTTTTGGGATGATTATGGGTTGCTCTGTATTGAAATTGTTAATATTATTATTTTTTACTTTGTAAATCTCCTTTTCTTTACTATTTAAATTGAAGGAAAATATGATTTCAAAAGTAACAAAATGAGAACCCAATTAAGTATTTATTGTTGGCTTGCCTGACAGTGGTGTCCGGCGCCATCACAACCTTTATAGATTTTGGGTCGTGACAGAAACCATGCTTAGGCCTTATGATATCACTGTTGGGACCCGCAGCGATCGTATACTTGTTGAATTGACTGCTAATTGTTGTCTTGTATTCAGTCACAGTCTTACTTGTTTGTTATATCTCTGTTCCCTCACATTTCTTGTTGATACCTGGTGTATTCTCTGTTTGGGCCGATTATTATGATATTTTATAAGCCTGAGAGGCCGGAGAGGTTAGTGACTAAGATAGGGCCTGAGTGCCGAACTGTGAACTTTGTGAGGGTATATGGATCGGGTTGAACGCCGCAACGAGCCTTATGGCTACTTATACAATTAGGTCGGTTTGCATGCCGCGGCGATATAGTGCTTGGGCTAGAAGGACCCCTCCGGAGTCTGTACACCCCCAGTGAGCGCAGGTACCTATTGACAGTGTGTATTGAGGGCTAAGAGCCGAGAGTATGAGCTGTTGAGATGAGTTGAGTAACTGTTGCCTTGAGAGGCTGTACTTGCTTTTATTTATTGTTGCACTTAGTTTCTATTTGATGTTGTTGTGAAATTTTTCTGGAAGATTTATATCTGTTTTACTTGAGCTCGAATTGATTTGACTTATACCACCGGATTTGAAAGCATGTTCACTCTTTATTGAAAACTTTTGAAATGATCTGTACTATCATAGTTTGTCACTGCTTCTCAGTTCCTTATTTAATTCTGTTACTTGCTGAGTTGGTTGTACTCATGCTACACCCTACACTTCATGAGCAAATCCAGGTGTGTACGGTTCTGGCGGTCGCTGAGTTCATGCGTGGGCTGATTATCGGAGAGTTACGAGGTAGCTGCCGACATCCGCAGTCCTTGTTTCTCCTTTCTTATTATATTTTCTCTCTTGTATTGACATTTGGCACAGACTGTAGTAGACTCTATTTCTAGATTGGTTATTAGATACTCATGACTTAGTGACACCTCGATGTCGGGCTATTTTTCCGCACTTATATTTTATTTGGGTTTTACCCCCGGATTTATTAAAAACTCCGGTTATTTTAAATGACTTAATTCATTTCTAATAAATTTTGAAAGTGTTTGGAAAGGTCGGCTTGCCTAGTATCACGATAGGCACTATCACGACGGGTTAGGTTTTGGGTCGTGACAGATTTCTAGGAAAGTATCACCATATTCTCTGCACCATGGGTATTGTGGAAGTTAGTGGAGTTGCCTTTACTACATTTCAGTTGTCAGGAGCAACGTATCAGTGGTGGCAAGTTTATGAAGAAGGTAGACTAGCCGGTGCAATGACACCAACTTGGGCTCAATTGTCGGAGATATTTTTGAAAGTGTTTGTCCCCCAGACTCTCCGGGATGCGTGGCACACAGAGTTTAAATGGTTGCGCGAGGGCACCATGACGGTGTCAGAATATGCTATCAAGTTCAGTGAGTTAGCCCGCCATGCACCTATCTTGGTTTGTACAGTTAGAAAGCGAGTTCGCAGATTCATTGAAGAGCTCGATTATGATTTTAAAATATGTATGGCTCGAGAGTTGCAGACTGACATTCCATTTCAGCAAGTAGTAGAGATTGCTAGGATGTTAGAACGTGTTCGAAGTGAGGAAAACGAGGCTAAGGAGGCCAAAAGGTCTCGGAACGTTGGAGGATTTAGTGGATTCTACTCTGAAGCTATGACTCATCATGGCGGAGGCTCGGGCAATCGGTAAACCCAATCTACAATTCAAAATACTCGTAGTGCTCCAGTTAATACTTTAGTGTACCATTGGAATGAGGTTCTTACAGTGGTTATTTTGGTTATCCAACACAGACTCAGTACGAGCAGTCGCGGCCTCAAATGGGTTGTTATGAGTGTGGTGATACTAGACACATCAAGAGAAATTGTCCCAGACTTGGGAGGGGTGGATTTCATCAGAGCACTCAAGCTACAAGCTTTATTCCAATTAATACTCCACGTGCACAGCCAGTTAGGAGTGGAGGACAGGCGGGTAGAGGGCGCCTAAGAGGTGGAGGCCTGACCCGTTGATATAATTGTTATGATTTGGCTGAGGCCGATACACCAGATAGTGTCATTACAGGTATGAATCAATTTATAATAAAAGGAGCATTATTCTTATTTTGATTCAATTCTGATTATCGAGGTAAGAACTCCTTTCATGCTCCTTATATGGTGGATTAGTGAATTTGTACTCCACTCCCAAGTTTATCCCTATTGGGATATTTTATGGTGTTAGCCCGTGTGTATTATTTTGTATTGTACATTATTGTGGGCTATGAGTCCAAAAGGTGACTTCTTATTACTCACTACAGTGGATTTTGATGCGATTTCGGGATAATTGATTACAATTTTATGAATTATATGCCCTACCGGTATGGGGGTTCATTATGTGTTGTGGAAATTATTTACAAACTTTATTGAAAAGAAGAAAGAAAGGACGAGTGCAAAAATACTTGTGATTCGTAGTTGAGGACGCGATCCTCGCATTTTTTATATGGTGTGAAATAATTAAATGGGCTATAAGTGCACGCTGGAAATTATATAAGGACGAGGTCCTTGTGGTAAAAAACATATGAGTTTAAATTCTCCTTTTGTGAAATTAAAATTTGTACTATAGTATTAATAAGGAGTCATGCCTGTTAGGCTTATTTGATAATTCTTTTATGTGTTTCTGTACATATTTATCCATAATACTATTTAAAAATATTGAGTTTTAGCCCACGAGGTGAGTGCCCAGGCGGCGGTAAATGTGACTCGTTAAGCCGGGTAAATAGTTATGAGGTCTTCATGGCTCACATTTTACTGTCAGTGTTTTGAAAATTCGAAACAAGGTTTTGGTTAATATGAGGTTAATTGGCGATGTTGTAATCGATTATGAACAGCTATTAAGACCAGAGATATGGTGATGGGCATACATATGATGTGTTTCATGTCCTGATATCATTATGATAATGCAGTGCTTGTAATGCTGAGATTAGTGCTATTGATATATCCATTGTGGTGCTTTGTTGTGTTGAGGATGTGTTATTAGGAGTTGTTTTGGTGTTACTCTGGCAGGTGGATATGCCCCATTTATAGGGGAGACTCTGCCGAAATTTCTGAAAAATTTGAGAGTTAGTAAAATTTGGGGGATTGAGACGTGCGAAAAAAGAGATAAGTTATGTTATGTATTTGAGGGCGGAATCTACTTCTCATTCAATAGAGAATGATCCTAAGTGGGGGATAATGTAACACCCCGAAAATTTTTTGAAGTATTTAAACACTATCAAGAAAGTTGATGTGTGCGTCGGCAGGAGTTGTTATAGCCAGTTGAGACTAATACCGTGCGTTGATGTGAAAATCAGGCCTTTTGAAAATGTTTGGAGTGTAAGAAATTTGTTTTAAAGTTTATAAGTATGGATAAAAGAAATAATCTCAACTAATATAGTGTTGTCGGACCCATGTTAAATTGCGGAAAATAGAATCACCCACGAGTATGTGTGTAAGAATACACTCAGTAATTTAATGTCCTTAGAAAGATTCTTGGCACGTTCGAGGACGAATGTATGTTTAAGAGGTGGAGAATGTAACGACCCGACTTGTCGTTTTAAGAATTAACGCCCCGTTCAGTGACTTAAGGTCTCGAGCAACTTCGTAATATGTATTATGACCCGCGGGTGTGGTCGAGTTTGATTTTCGAAAGATTCGGGATTAAATTGAAAGAACAATTCTCATTTTTGAAGCGTAAACGAAAAGAATTGACTAGAGTTGGACTTTTGAGTAAACGATCACGAAATAGAGTTTTGATTATTCCAATAGCTTTGTATGGTAATTTTGGACTTAGGAGTGTGTCCGAAAAATTATTTGGAAGCTCGTAGTTAAATTAGGCTTGAAATGGCGAAAATATGAAGTTTAATTTGGAAGTTTGACCGGGGATTTGACTTTTTGATATCGGGGACGGAATCTAGTTCTGAAAATTTTCATAGGTCTGTTATGTCATTTATGACTTGTGTGCAAAATTTGAGGTCAGTCGGACTTGATTTGATACATTTCGGCGTCGAATGTAGAAGTTGAAATGTCTTGGTTTCATTAAACTTGAATTATGGTGCGATTCATGGTTTTGATGTTGTTTGATATGATTTGAGGCCTCGAGGAGGTTTGTGTTATGTATTGGGACTAGTTAGTACTATTGGACGGGGTCCCGGGGGCCTCGAGTTTGATTCGGGGTGGTTCCGGACCAAGTTTGAGTGTTTTGATACTGCTAGTTGCTGGTTCTGGTATTGTTCTTCGCATTCGCGAAGACGGATTTTGCTGTTGGGACTTTGTTCTTCGCATTCGCAAAGAGGCTCTTGCGTTCGCGAAGAAGGAATTTTTGCTGTCGGTCGTTTGAATTTGGAGGCTCATATGTCACAATCTATAAGGAATGTGGAGATGATCCAAAAATAGAAGTTGTAGTCCTTTGAGTCTAGTTTTCATAACGGTAAACCATTTATCATTTGGAGTTGTGTACAAAATGTTATGGTACATACACTACAGGCTGTCTGGGAAGAGTTTGGAAATCTTTGTTGCACGGGGCTGATTTTAGAAGCATATATCTAACAATATATAAGGAATTAGAGATGAGCAACAAATGCAAATTATAGCCCTTGGAGTCTAGTTTTCAGAAAGTTAAACTATTCATCATTTGGAGTTTTGTACAAAAAGTTATGACCATTATACTAGAGGATGTCTGAGAAGAGTTTTAAAATGGTTGTTGGTGAATTTGTTCATCGCGAATGCGAGGGGAAGGTCGCGAACGCGAAGAACAAACCCCTGGGCAGCAAAATAAAGTCCAAATTCGTCTCATTCTTCCATTTTTGGACCAAGGAAGCTCGGATGAGGCAATGTTTCGAGAGTTTTTCAAGGAAAATATTGGGGTATGAATTCCTAACTTGATTTTGGTTAAATTACATGAATCTATTGTTGTTTTTATCACTAAATTAGTGAATTGGGTTGAAAATGGTAGAAATCTTCTAGACTTTAATTTAGGATTTGAAGGGCTATCCGTTATGGGAATTTGATAATTTTGGTATGGTTGAACTCGTATCGGAATGAGTGTTGAGATTTCATAAATATTTTGTTAGGTTCCGAGGTGCGGGCCCCGCGCTAATTTTTTAGAATAAAATTTTAAGTTTATGTTTTATTATCCGGAATTATTTTTGATGAATTTAATGAAGTTATACAATTAATTTGGATAGATTTGAGCTGTCCGGAGGTCAATTCAAGCAAGAATGTTATTTTGGAATATCGGCCTAACTTCAAAAAGGTAAGTATCTTGCCTAACCTTGACTGGGGGAATTACTCCTTAGGCATCAAGTCTTATGTGCCATTTGTAAAATATGAAAAGCTATGTATGCAAGGTGACGCGTACGTACTCGGGCTTATATGTGTAAAATATATTAGGTTAAGGTCTTAGGCATATTATGTAGTAAATTGGATAATTGTTGACATTTATTAAATCATCTATTTTTGCATGCCTCAATTCATGTTTGTTGAATTTATTTTTGTACGACAATTTGATGTGATTATTATTTGTATATTTATGTGGATTCCGTGAATTGATGATTTGATATATCTTGGAAATTAATTTTATTATGGATTTTTCATCTGCAAATAATAAATTAAATAAGCTTAAGAAGAGGTGTTTATATAATTATTAAGAATTTAGATTAATGAAGGCGTTGCCCTATACTGAGTATTTTCAATCTCTGTTGATTGTTTGAGGTTTTATATACGTTGCGTGGAGCCTTCGGCTATTTGTGTCACGACGCAATTTCACCTATAGGCCATGATGGCGCCCAACACTACGGCTAGGCAAGCAAACTTAATAAATCAAACATTCATTGACAAAATTTAAAACCAAGAGAAAAAAATAAAACCAAAATTCTACCAATGTGTGTGCCAAGATCTTGTGTCACAAGTGTATGAGCATCTAGTAGATTATACAAAAACCTCAAATACTGTCTAAAATTAAAATAGACAGAATAAAAAAAATACAAAAAGAGACACTAGTAGCTGCAGATCAGATCAGAGAAACAGCTCACCACTATGCCCCTGGATAACGTGGGTGTAAGACGATAGGTCCCCCACTAGTAACTTGCCTCAGGTCCTGTACACAAAAAAATGTACAGCAAGTGCAATATGAGCACGAAAATAATGTGTACCCAGTAAGTATCAAGCCTAATCTCGAAGTGGTAGAGACGAGATAGCCGACTTTGACAGTCACTATGGGTCAATAATAATAATTGAAATACAACTAGGATATTTAAATCAGAATGATTTACATAATTTAAAATAATTTATTTAATCAGCGAAAATAATCAAATTTCTCCAAATGCAACAATTCTCAATATATTAATTAAATTCCTTCAAGTCAAATAATTTCCAATTTATCAATTAAATATCATTTAGAGGAATAACAATTAATTCTTTAACAAGCAAGAATAATAATTCATTCAATTCCAAGGATTTTCCAATTTATTAATTAGCTTCGCAAGGTAAAATAAATTATTAAAGTATCGTGTAATTATTATTATTAAGCACGATTTCTGCCGAGGACGTACGGCCCGATCCAGAGTGTCATGTACACTGCCGAGGGACGTGCGACGCGATCCATAGATGCATCTATCCTGCCGAGGCATTCGGCCCGCTCCACAATAAAGGAGGACATTTTTTATGTACCTCCGGAAGGAGAGTATATTTATTATGAGATAAATTCGGGAGGAAGAATAATTTCTTTTAATAATTAATTGATTTAAACTGAAAATCAAGCATATGAGATTTTCATCCTTTAATATCTCTATCTAACAATTCACAATATATTCATATATATCAATTTAATATTAATAAATTAGGAAATACAATTTATAAAAGTAATTCATGCTTTGAGTCCTACACTACCCGGACTTTAGCATTTATAGTAGCTACGCACGGACTCTTGTCACCTCGCGCGTACGTAGCCCCCGCAATTAGCAATAATTATTTAATTTAATCCCTATTGGGTAATTTCCCCCTCACAAGATTAGACAAGAGACTTACCTCGTCTCAAAGTCCACTTTTCGATTATCGCGTCGCGTAAAATTCTCGGTTCGATGCCGAAAAATCCGAAACTATCCAAAAGTTATATAAAATAATTAATATATGTTCAATAATTCGAAATTCATCTATTAAATAAATTACCCTATCTAAAATGGTAAAATTTCTAAAATTCACCCTGGGCCCACGTGCCCGGATTTTGAAAATATTCAGATGGTAAAGTTACCCATAATCTCAAGAACTCAAATATATAATTTCTACCCAATTCTATAACTTTTTTCGTGGTTAAAATCTCATTTTTATAAAAATCTAGGTTTTTCACCTTAACCTTTGATTTCTAATATTTACTACTTATAATCTATATATTTAACTCAAGGGGTGTAGAATTAACTTACCTCCAAATTGCTAGTTGAAATCTCTCTCTCAAAAAGCTTTGAAATCGCCCAAACGTGGAAGAAAAACGAACAAAAATGGACTGAGCTTCGTCTGTTTTAAGCTTCTGCCCAAACAGATATTTTGCTCCTACGGAAGGTGTTTGCACCTACGGCTTTCTCACCTGCGGCTTTCGCATCTGCGGAAAAGCCTCGCAGGTGCGAGATTTTTCCTCTTGGACTGGCTCTGCACCTGCGCCCAAAGGACCGCACCTGCGCCCAAAGGACCGCACCTGCGCGTCCGCTTCTGTGCCTAATTCTCCGCATCTGCGATGGCCGGGCAGATCCTCCCCTTCGCACCTGCGGCTGGTGGCTCGCACCTGCGGCTGACCATGCGCAAGTGCGATCATTCCAGAAGCTGGAAGCTTCAGCTCTTCTTCAAAATTCCAAAATTGATCCGAGCCTCGTCCGGTTAACACTCGGGGCCCCCGGAGCCCCGCCCTAACATACCAACAGGTTTGAAATCATAAAACGGACTCACTCGAACTCACGGAACGTGTAAAAGAAATCCAATCTAAAAATCATACCCCAAACCAAATTGAATCAAACTTAAGAATTTCAAGTTCTTCAATTTACTTCCAATGCACCGAAATATACTTAAACTATTCAGAATGACACAAAAATTTGCGTGCAAGTCTTAAATCACTATACAGAACTATTCCCAAACTCGGAATTCCAAACGGACTTCAATTACTCAAAATCCTACTCCAAACCAAATTTAAAGAATTTTAAATCTTCAAATAGTTGATGTTTACTATTAAGCGTCAAAATGCTCCCGGGTTATCCAAATCCCGTTTCGGACATACACCTAAGTCTAAACTCATCATACGAACCTATTGGAACCGTCAAATCCCGATTTCGGGGTCATGTTTTGAAAATGTTGACCGAAGGTCTTTTAAGGCTAACTTAATGAACCAAGTGTTCCGATTTCAACCCAAACGCTTCCAAATCCTGACCATCCCCGCAAGTCAAAAATCATCAAAAGCACATACATGAAATTTTATTTTAGGGAACGGGGTTCTAAAAGTTAAAATGACCGATTGGGTCATTGCATTCTCCACCTCTTAAACAAACGTTTGTCCTCGAACGGGTTTAGAATAATACCTGGAGTTCTAAATAAGTGTGGATATTTGCTCCGCATGTCCCCCTCGGCCTCCCAAATCACTTCCTCGACTAGTTGGCCCCTCCACTGGACCATTACTGCAGAAATCCTCTTGGACCTCAACTCGCGAACTAGTTTATCAACAATGGAAAATGACTCTTCTTCATAACCCAAACTCTTATCTAGCTGAACTGTGCTGAAGTCCAACACATGTGATAGGTCAGCATGATACTTCCGGAGCATAGATACATGGAAAATCAGATTAAACTCCCGATAGACTGGGAGGCAATGCAAACTCATAAGAAACCTCCCCAACTCGTCTCAACACCTCAAATGGGCCTATAAACCTTGGGCTCAACTTGCCCTTCTTCCCGAATCTCATAAGTCCCTTCATCGGCGAAACCTTCAAGAGAACCTTTTCACCTACCATAAAGGATAAATCACGCGCTTTCTGATCCGCGTAAGTCTTCTGTCTGGACTGTGCTGTACGAAGTCACTCCTGAATCAACTTCACCTTTTTCAAGGCATCCTTTACCAAATCAGTACCATATAACTTAGCTTCACCGGGATCAAACCATCCGATAGGTGAATGGCATCGACGGCCATATAAAGCCTCAAATGGAGCCATCTCGATGCTGGATTGGTAACTGTTATTATAAGCAAACTCGGCCAAAGGCAGGAAACGATCCCACTGACCTCCAAAGTCAATCACACATGCCCTGAGCATATCCTCCAAAAT
>AWOL01S0018237.1:275641-292354 GCA_000715115.1 Nicotiana otophora
CACCTCTTAAACAAACGTTTGTCCTCGAACGGGTTTAGAATAATACCTGGAGTTCTAAATAAGTGTGGATATTTGCTCCGCATGTCCCCCTCGGCCTCCCAAATCACTTCCTCGACTAGTTGGCCCCTCCACTGGACCATTACTGCAGAAATCCTCTTGGACCTCAACTCGCGAACTAGTTTATCAACAATGGAAAATGACTCTTCTTCATAACCCAAACTCTTATCTAGCTGAACTGTGCTGAAGTCCAACACATGTGATAGGTCAGCATGATACTTCCGGAGCATAGATACATGGAAAATCAGATTAAACTCCCGATAGACTGGGAGGCAATGCAAACTCATAAGAAACCTCCCCAACTCGTCTCAACACCTCAAATGGGCCTATAAACCTTGGGCTCAACTTGCCCTTCTTCCCGAATCTCATAAGTCCCTTCATCGGCGAAACCTTCAAGAGAACCTTTTCACCTACCATAAAGGATAAATCACGCGCTTTCTGATCCGCGTAAGTCTTCTGTCTGGACTGTGCTGTACGAAGTCACTCCTGAATCAACTTCACCTTTTTCAAGGCATCCTTTACCAAATCAGTACCATATAACTTAGCTTCACCGGGATCAAACCATCCGATAGGTGAATGGCATCGACGGCCATATAAAGCCTCAAATGGAGCCATCTCGATGCTGGATTGGTAACTGTTATTATAAGCAAACCCGGCCAAAGGCAGGAAAAGATCCCACTAACCTCCATAGTCAATCACACATGCCCTGAGCATATCCTTCAAAATCTGAACTGTCCGCTCTGATTGCCCATCGGTCTGCGGATGAAAGGCTGTGCTAAGCTCTACACGGGTGACCAACTCACTCTGTACTGCTCTCCAGAAATGTGAAGTAAACTGAGGACCTCTATCTGATATGATGGAAATTGGCACATCATGCAACCGAACTATCTCTTGAATATAAATCTGGGCCAAGATCTCTGAAGTATACGTAGTCACAACAGGAATAAAATGTGCCGACTTGTTCAACCTGGCAACAATCACCCAAACTGCATCAAACTTCCTCAAGGTCCGCGGCAACCCAACTACAAAGTCCATAGTGATGCGTTCCTATTTCCATTCCGGTATAGTCATCTGCTGAAGTAGGCCACCTGGCCTCTAGTGCTCATATTTAACTTGCTGGAAATTTAGACACCTAGTTACATACTCAACTATGTCCTTTTTCATTATTCGCCACCAATAATGCTGCCTCAAGTCACGATACATCTTTGTAGCACCTGGATGAATAGAATACCGAGAACTGTGTGCCTCCTCCAGGATCGTTTTTCTCAGTTCATCCACATTAAGAACACACAGACGATCTTGGAGCCGCAGAATACCATCTGCACCAATAGTGACTTCCTTGGCACCACCTCGTAGTACCGTTTCTCGAAGAACCATTAAGTGTGGGTCATTATATTGGCGAGCCTTGATCTGATCAAATAGTGAAGACTGAGCTACGACACATACAAGAACTCGGCTGGGCTCTGAGATATCTAGTCGCACATGTCTGTTGGCAAAGGACTGGATATCCAAAGCTAATGACCTCTCTTCTACTGAAATGAAAGCCAAACTACCCATACTCTCCGCCTTTCTACTCAAGGCATCTGCAACTACATTTGCTTTACCTGGATTATATATGGTAGTAATATCATAATCTTTTAGTAATTACAGCCATCTGCGCTAACTTAAATTTAAGTCCCTTTGCTTGAACAAATGCTGCAAACTGTGATGATCAGTATAAACTTCACAGGACACCCAATGCCTCCAAATCTTAAGGGCGCGAACAATCGCAGTTAACTCCAAATCATGTACTAGATAATTCTGCTCGTGGGGATTCAACTGACGTGAAGCATATGCAATAACTCGCCCTTCCTGCATTAATAAACAACCCAAACCAACGCGTGAAGCATCACAATACATTATATACATCCCCTAACCGAAAGGTAACACTAACACTGGTGCTGTAGTCAATGCTGTTTTGAGTTTCTGAAAGCTTGACTCACAATCATCGGGCCATCGAAACTGAATACCCTTCTGGGTTAATTTGGTCAAAGGTGCTGCAATAGATGAAAAACCTTCCATGGACTAACGATAATAACCTGCTAAACCCAGAAAACTCTTGATCTCATTCGCCGAAGTGGGACGATGCCAATTCTGAACTGCCTCAATCTTTTTGGGATCAACTTTAATACCTTCGCCCGATATAATATGTCCCAAAATTGCTACAGACTCTAGCCAAAACTCACATTTAGAGAACTTAGCATATAACTTTTGTTCCCGCAATGTCTGAAGCACTACTCTCATATGCTGCTCATGTTCCTCCTTGCTGCGCGAGTCGATCAAAATATCATCAATGAAGACAATGACAAACGAATCAATATATGGCCTAAATACTCTGTTCATCAGATCCATAAATGTTGTTGGGGCATTATTAAACCGAAAGACATTACCAGAAACTCATAATGGCCATATCTAGTACGGAAAGCAGTTTTCGGAACATCTGAATCTTGAATCTTCAACTGATGATACCCCGACCTCAAGTCGATCTTAGAGAACACCCTAGCACCCTGCAACTGGTCAAATAGATCATCAATACGCGGCAACGGGTACTTGTTCTTAATAGTAACTTTGTTCAATTGGCGATAATCTATACATATTCTCATTGTTCCATCCTTTTTTTTCACAAATAATACCGGTGCACCCCAAGGCGATACACTCGGTCTGACGAACCCTTTGTCTAATAACTCTTCAAGCTATTCTTTCAATTCTTTCGGAGCCATGCGATACGGTGGGATAGATATAGGCTGAGCATTTGGAGCCAAGTCAATACAGAAATCAATATCACGATCATATGGCATACCTGGAAGATCTGAAGGAAATACATCGGAGAACTCCCGAACTACTGACACTGAATCAATAGCCGGAGTCTCTGCAGTAGTATCCCGAACATAGGCTAGATAAGACAAACAACCCTTCTCAACCAGGTGTTGAGCCTTTATAAAAGAAATAACCCGATTAAATGAACTAACCAACGAACCCTTCCACTCCAGCCTAGGCAAAGATGGAATAGCCAAGGTAACAGTTTTGGCATGACAATCTAGAATAGCATGATATGGAGATAACTAGTCGATACCCAGAATAATTTTAAAATCGATCATCTTGAGCAATAAGAGATCTGCTCTATTTTCATAACCACAGAATGTAATAATACATGACCGGTATATCCAATTCACAATAACAGAATCGCCTACAGGAGTGGACACATAAGCAGAAGTACTCAAGGACTCACAAGAAACACCCAGGAATGGAGCAAATAGAGACGACACATATAAATACGTGGATCCTGCATCAGAAAATACTGAGGCATCTTTGCCGCAAACAGAAATAATACCTGTAATCACAGCATCTGAGTCCTCTGCATCTGGTCTAGCCGGAAAAGCATAGAACCAAGCTGGAGCGCCAACTGGCTGGCCTCCGCCTGGCTGACCTCTACTTCTAGGATGACCCCTACCCACCTGTCCTCCACCTCTTGGTGGTCGGACTATTGGTAAAGCAATTGGTCCGGTAAGCATAGGCTGCTGACCCTGCTGTACTGGTCTACCCCGAAGCATGGGCCAAAACCTCTGTATGTGACTGGGATCCCCGCATTCGTAACAACTCTTCGATGCAATGGGCTGCTGACTAAATGTCTGGCCCTGGGAACTAAATACCCACTGGGATGACCCTGAATAGATGGTGGGCAATAGGAACTCTCTAGTATAGCACTGAGATAAGGTCGCACCGGAGCACCTCGAGGAGGTGGTGGTGCTGGAAATTCGGGTTTGCTGGACTGCCCCATCACGAACTAACTTCTGCCCCCAGACGGAGCACCTCTAAACTCTCCAGAGTATCTGAACCGCTTATCCCTCATAATCTGCTCTCGACTCCGCTGACGCACACCCTCAATCCTCTGGCTATCTCGACAACTCGCTCATAAGAAGTACCCTTCTCAACCTCTCGAGCCATAGTGGGCTGAATACCAGTATGTAAACTGGCTACAAACCTTCGCACTCTCTCCGCCTCAGTAGGGAGTATCATAAGTGCATGGCGAGATAATTCAGAAAATATCGCTTCATAATCAGTCACTGACATCTGACCCTGTTGGAGCTGCTCAAACTAAAACCGCAACTCCTCCCTCTGGGAGGGTGGAATATACCTGTCGAGGAAAATACAGGTGAACCCCTCCTAAGTCATGGGAGGAGAATCTGCTGGTCTGCCAAGAGCATAAGACTTCCACCATCTACGGGCTCTCCCCTCTAGCTGAAAAGCAGCAAAGTCTACCCCGTGAGACTCTAATATCCTCATGTTATGCTGTTTGTCCCTGCAACGATCAATGAAGTCTTGTGGATCCTCATGTCGCTCACCCCCAAAGACAGGAGGATGTAGTCTAGTCCATCTGTCCAATAGTTTTTGAGGATCGGCGGCTACAGCTGGCCTTGGATCAGGTGTATCTGCTGCCACTGGCTGGGCTCCTCCCACGGGTAGTGCACCCTAGGTCTGATATACAACAGCTGCCTGTCCACGAGCCTGCGCGGTAGGGGCCTGTGCTCCCCCGCCCGCCTGAGATATGGCTGGGTCTGCCGGAAATAAACCGGCCTGAGTCATATTGTCCATGAACTGCAGCATACGACCCATGACATCCTGAAATCTCGGTGCAGATGTGAAATCCACCGGAGCTGGCTCTACCAAAGGCACCTCACCCTGCTCCTCAATAATGGGATTCTCTTCTGGACCCACTGGCGGCGTAACTGGAACAGTCCTGGGATGTCCTTTCCCTCTACCACGGGCTGTAGCCCTCCCTCAGCCTCGGCCTCTGCCTCGACCTCTAGCAACTGGGGGAGTAGCTCTTCCCTGGTCTGGAACTTCATTCGAGCGCATTCTCACCATCTGAGAGAATAAGAGAATGATATTTAGTACTACATTAATTTCACGATGGAATATGAAGAAATATAGTTTCCTAACACCCTATAGCCTCTCGGAGATAAGTACAGACATCTCTGTACCGATCCGCAAAACTCTATTAAGCCTGCTCATAACTTGTGAGACCTACGTGAACCTAGTGCTCTAATACCATGTTGTCATGACCCAAACTCACCTATAGGTTGTGATGGCGCCCAACACTACGGCTAGGAAAGCCAACTTAATAAATCAAACATTTATTGACAAAATTTAAAACCAAGAGAAAAAAAATAAAACCCAAATTCTACCAATGTGTGTGCCAAGACCTGGTGTCACAAGTGTATGAGCATCTAGTAGATTATACAAAAACCTCAAATACTATCTGAAATGAAAATAGACAGAATGAAAAAAATACAAAGAGAGACACTAGTAGCTGCAGAACGGATCAGAGAAACAACTCACCACTATGCCCCTGGATAACGTGGGCGTACGATGATAGGTCCCCCACTAGTACTTACCTCAGGTCCTACACAAAATAATGTGTAGCAAGTGCAGTATGAGTACGAAAATAACGTATACCCAGTAAGTATCAAGCCTAATCTCGAAGTGGTAGAGACGAGATAGCCGACTTTGACACTCACTATGGGTCAATAATAATAATTAAAATACAACTAGGATATTTAAATCAGCATGATTTACAGAATTTAAAATAATTTGTTTAATCAGCGGAAATAATCAAATTCCTACAAATGCAACAATTCTCAATATATTAATCAAATTCCTTCAATTCAAATAATTTCCAATTTATCAATTAAATATCATTTACAGGAATAACAATTAATTCTTTAACAAGCAAGAATAATAATTCATTGAATTTCAAGGATTGTTCAATTTATCAATTAGCTTCGCAAGCTGAAATAAATTATTAAAGTATCGTGTAATTATTATTATTAAGCACGATTTCTGCCGAGGACGTACAACCCGATCTAGAGTGTCGTGTACACTGCCGAGGGACGTGCGACGTGATCCATAGATGCATCTATCCTGCCGAGGCGTTCGGCCTGCTCCACAAGAAAGGAGGACATTTTTTTATGTACCTCCGGAAGGAGAGTATATTTATTATGAGATAAATTCGGGAGGAAGAACAATTTCCTTTAATAATTAATTGATTTAAACTGAAAATCAAGCATATGAGATTTCCATCCTTTAACATCTCTATCTAACAATTCACAATATATTCATATATATCAATTTAATATTAATAAATCAGGGTATATAATTTACCCAAGTAATTCATGCTTTGAGTCCTAAACTACCCAGACTTTAGCATTTATATTAGCTACGAACGGACTTTCGTCACCTCGTGCATACGTAGCCCCCGCAATTAGCAACAATTATTCAATTTAATCCTTTTGGGGTAATTTCTCCCTCACAAGATTAGACAAGAGACTTACCTCGTCTCAGAGTCCACTTTTCGATTATCGCGTCGCTTATAATTCTCAATTCGATGCCGAAAAATCTGAAACTATCCAAAAGTTATATAAAATAATTAATATATGTTCAATAATTTGAAATTCATCTATTAAATAAATTACCCTTTCCAAAATTATAAAATTCCTAAAATTTATCCCGGCCCACATGCCCGGATTCTGAAAATATTCGGATGGAAACGTTACCCATAATCTCAAGAACTCAGATATATAATTTCTACCCAATTCCATAACTATTTTCGTGGTTAAAATCTCATTTCTATAAAAAAAAAACTAGGGTTTTCACCTAAATCTTTGATTTTTAAGATTTACTAGTTATAATCTACTTATAATCTATGTATTTAACTCAAGGGGTGTGGAATTAACTTACTTCCAATTGCTAGTTGAAATCTTCTCTCAAAAAGCTTTGAAATCGCCCAAACATGGAAGAAAAACAAACAAAAATGGACTGAGCTTCATCCGTTTTAAGCTTCTGCTCCGACAATTTTTTCGCACCTGCGGAAAAGCCTCGTAGGTGCGAGATTTTTCCTCTTGGACTGGCTCCGCACCTGCACCTAAAGGACCGCACCTGCGCGTCCGCTTCTGCGCCCAATTCTTTGCATCTGCGATGGCTGGGCAGATCTTCCCCTTCACACCTGCGGCTAGTGGCTCGCACGTGCGGCTAACCATGCGCATGTGCGATCATACCAGAAGCTGGAAGATTTAGCTCTTCTTCAAAATTTCAAAATTGATACGAGCCTCGTCCGGTTAACACTCGGGGCCCCCGGAGCCCCGCCCTAACATACCAACAGGTTTGAAATCATACAACGGACTCACTCGAACTCACAGAATGTGTAAAATAATATCAAATCTAAGAATCATACCCCAAACCAAATTGAACCAAACTTAAGAATTTCAAGTTCTTCAATTTATTTTTAATGCGCCGAAATATACTTAAACTACTCGAAATGACACAAAAATTTGCGTGCAAGTCTTAAATCACTATACGGAACTATTTCCAAACTCAGAATTCCAAACGGACTTCAATTACTCAAAATCTTACTTCAAACCAAATTTAAAGAATTTTAAACCTTCAAATAGTTGATTTTTACTATTAAGCGTCAAAATGCTCCCGGTTATCCAAAACCCATTTCGGACATACGCCCAAGTCGAAAAGCATCATACAAACTTATTGGAACCGTCAAATCCCGATTCCGGGGTCGTTTTCTCAAAAATATTGACTGAAGTCAAACTTGGCCTTTTAAGGCTAACTTAAGGAACCAAGTGTTCTGATTTCAATCCAAACGCTTCCCAATCCCGAACCAACCATCCCCGCAAGTCAAAAATTATTAAAAGCACATACGGGAAATTTTATTTTAGGGAACGGGGTTCTAAAAGTTAAAATGACCGATTGGGTCATTACAATTTGTTGAGAAATTTATTGATTTTGCTACATATTTGAAATTTGGTTGTGGTCAGTGGCAAATTGTGATATGAATTGTTGTACTGTAATGTGGTTTAAACACTCTCCTTGATGTTATTTATGCTTCCTACCTTGCTTGTTAATAATATACATGTTCTTGGTAAGGAAGTGTGTAAAGCACGAAGGGTGATGCCGTGCCATTTGAAATATATTATCATGTGAGGGAGAGTGTAAAGCATGAAGGGTGATGCTGTGCCATCTGAGAGTGTAAAGCACAAAGGGTGATGTCGTGCCATTGAGAGTTAAAGCACGAGGGTGACTCCGTGCCATTTCATTTATATTATCAGGTGAGGATGAGAGTAAAAGCACAAAGGATGATGTCGTGCTATTATTTTTATATAATGATATACTCATGGCACGAAGGGTGTTTCCGTGCAGGTGAGGACGAGAGACATACATTATATTGTGATATCGTTTTGTTTGTGTATACATTCATGCCTTTATCTTGAGATATTATTGTGCACCTATATTTTCTATGTGACTTGTAGTCATTGTTGCTTACTGTGTGCCTCCCACATTATTTCTTTTATTGTCATTGACTTTTCTCCCACCTAGTTGGTATTGTTATATGTATGCACGATGAGAAAGAGATAAATGCATGAAGGGTGTTGTCGTGCCAATTGATTTGGTCTCTACACACACACACACACACACACACACACACACACACACACACATATATATATATATATATATGTTGGGTGAGAATAAGACAAGTGCACGAAGGTATTGCCGTGCCATTTGATATGATATGTTGAATATATTTCTCACATCAGAAAAGTTAAATGAGGTGTCACATGGTGCCTTTTATTTGAAAGAATTATATTTGAAATATATTTACTTGAAAGAATTATATTCGGAAGATATTTATTTGAAAGAATTATATTCGAAATATATTTAATTGAAATAATTATAATGGAAAGATATTTATTTGAAGGAAGTATATTCGAAATATATTTATTGAAAATGATTATATTATAGAGACTTTTATTGAAAAACTTATAGATAAAAGATGTATATCTTGAAGGACTTGATTAATTGGTTGTACTTGTGTTTATTATTCGTTTGAGCAACATTTATGGTGTTCTGTTTCCTTGCAGTTTAAATCACTAGTTGATTGGTGTTGCTATCACTGCTATTTGTTTTTTATTATTTTTTTATGTTATATTGTACATGTTATTTGACTAGTGAGTGTCTTGACTGTACCTTGTCACTACTCTACTGAGGTTAGTCTTGATACTTACTGGGTACCGACCGTGGTGTACTCATACTACACTTCTGTACATTTTTGTGCAGAGCCAGGTATTGAAGATATCGGATTCGAACAGAGATTTGAGTATGATCGCAAGGATTCAAGGTAGGACTGCTTGATCATCGCAGTCCTTTGGAGTCTTTCCATTTTATTGTACTATTAATTTCTTATTCGAACAGTATTGTACATTCGGTTCTCGAGATCATTCCATGTATCCAATTAGAGTTCGTGACTCAGTATTACCAGTCTTGGGAGGTTGTATTAAATTATATGTTTTAAAAAAATTGGATTGAATTGTGATTATAATCGGCTAACTTAGTCTTAGAGACTAAGTATCATCACGACGCATGTGGTGGGATTTTTGGGTCGTGACAGTAAGTACTGAGCCTAACCTCGACGAACTAGTGACTAGGTTATGACAGAGCACTCACTATAAACTTGTACGAGTATAAGTAGAAAAAGATAACGAATTAGAGAAACAACAATTAACATGGAAACCGGAATAAATAATCCACAATAGAGGGCCCCAGAATATCATCATTACTCAACTTCACAACACAATGCAATAACGAAACCAACATCTAAGAATAACCATATAATATAACTTCACTGTTGCGGCGCGCAACCCGATCCATATCTATAAACCCGATCGACATCTATATTAAAATACCGTTGCGGCGTACAACCCGATCCCAAATGTACATATTATAATACCACGACCAGCAACGGTGTATCTCACAACATAATGCAAAAAGGAAGGAAGCAAATAAAGCCTCTAAGACAATCCATAATACATAGTAAAGTTAAATAGGAACATGTAAGACTAACAAACAAGTGAAAACATGAGACAAGTACAAGCATCTATCTAATAACATGTAAAAGCATAGAACAAGTAAAGACAAACAATAAATAAAGGAATAAAAATATGGAAGCATAAAACAAATGAAGGCATGTAATAAGTGAAGGCATGTATTGAACAAATAAAAATATGTAGCAATTAAAGCATATAACAAGTAGTAACATAGAATAAATGAAGGCGTGATGTAATTGAGGACAAATAATTAAGTTGCCCACCCCCATGCTCAACCCATTACTTTGCATATACGCTCATCACCTTGCATATACGCCATCCCCACCCATAAATTAAGTAGGAAATAGACTAATCAAGTCCTAAATTCCTCAAGTCAAGGTTAACCACGACATTTACCTCTTTGCGCAATCAAATCAACAATCCACCACGACTTTTCCTTTAGACCAAGCTTCCAAACCAACCGAATCTAGCAAGATATCATTCAAACGATCCAAAACAAGCTTTAGAAACTACCCCCGAATGAAAAATGTTCAATGTTTAACTAAATTAAAAAAGTTAACAAAAAGTTAACCTGGGCCCACGTGGTTGAAATTTGAGATTTGGACCAAATCCTGATTAGCCATTCATCCCCAAGCCCGGATACGTGATTTGTTTCGATATCCGACATCAATTCGAGGTATAAATCTCACTTTTACAAAGTTACTAAATTCTACCCAAAACTCCTAATTTCTATCTTGAAATTCATAGATTTGATAAAGAAATTAATAAAAAGTAAAGTAAGACTAACAAACAAGTGAAAACATGAAACAAGTACAAACATCTATCTAATAACATGTAAAAGCATAGAACAAGTAAAGGCGAGCAATAAATAAAGGCATAAAAATGTGGAAGCATAAAACAAAATAGAGGCACGTTACAAGTGAAGGCATGTATTGAACAAATAAAATCTTGTAGCAATTAAAGCATGTAACAAGTAGTAACATAGAATAAATGAAGGCATGATGTAATTGAGGACAAATAATTAAGTAGCCCACCCCCGTAGCCCACCCCCATGCTCAACCCATTACCTTGCATATACGCTCATCACCTTGCATATACGTCGTCCCCACCCATAAATTAAGTAGCAAATAGACTAATCAAGACCTAAATCCCTCTAGTCAAGGTTAACCATGACACTTACCTCTTTCTGCAATCAAATCAACAATCCACCTCGATTTTTCCTTTAGACCAAGCTTCCAAACCAATCGAATCTAGCATATCATTCAAACGATCCAAAACAAGCTTTAGAAACTACCCTGAATGAAAAAGGTTCAATTTTTACCTAGGACCACGTGGTTGAAATTCTAGATTCGGACCAAATCCCGATTAGTCATTAACCCCGAGCTTGGATACATGATTTATTTTGATATCCGACCTCAATTCGAGGTACAAATCTCAATTTTACAAAGTTCCTAAATTTCACCCAAAACTCCTAATTTCTACCTTGAAATTCATAGATTTGATGAATAAATTAATAAAAAGTAATGGCTTTCCGAAAAATGATACGGACCATGCACGCATGTCATAAATCATCAAATAAATCTAGAGAGATCTCAAAATATTATAAAAGGAGCTAATACTCAAAACGACCTATCGGGTCGTCACAAAAAATATAGCTTTCTTGACAATAAAATATATACACAATCAGTAATGTAAAAATACCTCAACAAAATTAAAACATCTAAATTTTCTATACACTAAAAATGTTTTAAAAATTGAAATAATAGTTAAATAGGAAAACTTACCTATACAAAGGAGGAGGATGAGGAGGAGGAGGAGGAGGCAAAAGAGAATATATAAACGAGATAAAAATGAGGAATAAGGGTTTTCTATCCATTTATGCCCATGATTGTTCGACAGATTCCGTCACTAAGTATGTTGGTAATCAGTTAGTAAATTCTGTGCCGGTACTTATATCTTGCCACCAATTTTTAAAAATCGATGAAAACTTTTTATGGTCTACGTACACATTATCCTCCCCAGATCCCACTTTTGGCATTACACTGGATATGTTGTTGATAAAATTTTTTTGATGCATTCCGCGGAATATATTTATATTAGTTTGTTGTCCCTGAGTGAAAGTGTCTTCAGTTTTCTAAACGTTTGATTTTTAATATTTGGAGAACTCTTCTTAATTTTCAAGGTTTCAAAGTCTTGAGTTGTGAGTAAGTAGTAACCTTAAGCATGTTTTTCAAATTACGAACTGAAGATATTCGTTAAGGCCATCGCCTGCTTTATGAGTTAGTGGCCGCATAACTATCCTTCTAAAGGGTGGAGCTAGACTTTCGGTTGCGGGTTTGGTCGAACCCAGTAACTTTGGATCAAATTCTATATTTATTTTAAAAATCCATTGAAATATACACAAATTATTAATGTAGAATCCAATAGCTTAAAAATATTAGAATTCCGAACTCATAAGCTTCATATCATGGCTCCGCCTCTGAATTCCTTCTCCTTGGGAATTGAAGGAACCAATCCATGATTTGACATTCGTGAAATGTTTGAAATGTTACTAGTTCCTTATAAGTTCAGTAGAGCAGCCGGACGTAATGTCCGCATGCATCGCCTACATCTGCAGCCGGACGGACGTCAACTGCAGACGACTAGCCCTAACCAATGCAGCCTCCTCCGCTAGCTGGAATCCGATGAGCCGCTGCAACATCTCCAGGTACTACAATCCCATATAATCTCTGAGAGCATGCGATAAAGCTACATGATGTCCATCAACCGGCAGCCCATACAGAACCTCCACATCCTGAAGCGTGATAGTAGCCTCGCCAATGGGTAAATGAAATGTGTGCGCCTCCGATCGCCACCACTCTATCAAAACCGTGATCAACGACTAATCCAGCTGCAACCGACTGATCTCAATAATCCTATAGAAACTCGTATTCTGAAGGCGGCTCACTATACAGTGATGGAGATGGTGGGCCCTAAGAAAGTCTCATATATCATATACTCGTCTAGCACAGAACGTTAGGGCCAATAACTGCCCCTCCCATATGTACGAAGACCTATGCTCAGCCTGTAGCAACAGTAGCTCTAGCGAGGCAGGTCCAGGACGCAGAGGCGGAACCTCCATGACGACTACTGTAAATTGAACATTATTAATTAAAGTATTTTTTTTCATTGCTTAACATCTTTAATATTTTATATGTTAGTTTACTATTTAATATGTTTGTTTCTTATTTTATATGTTAGTTTATTATTTTATATGTTAGTTTATTGTTTTATATGTTAGTTTATTATTTTATATTTTTGTTTGTTATTCACCTATTTTTGACTATAATAAAATTAAATAATTAATTTTCATAACTATACAGGATTTAATTAGTAAATATTCATATAACAATACTTAGTGTGAGTCCAAATGAACCACATTTTGATTTCAGACTCGATATTTGAGGCCTAGTTGCACCAAGATATCCAATGTTCTTGTGTTCATGATTAGAAACTTTCCCCAATTTATCACTCAACATGTCTGTTATTTTATATGTTAGTTTATTATTTTATATGTTTGTTTGTTATTCACCTATTTTTGACTATAATAAAATTAAATAATTAATTTTCATAACTATACAGGATTTAATTAGTAAATATTCATATAACAATACTTAGTGTGAGTCCAAATGAACCACATTTTAATTTCGGACTCGATATTTGAGGCCTAGTTGCACCAAGATATCCAATGTTCTTGTGTTCATGATTAGAAACTTTCCCCAATTTATCACTCAACATGTCTGTTATTTTATATGTTAGTTTATTATTTTATATGTTTGTTTGTTATTCACCTATTTTTGACTATAATAAAATTAAATAATTAATTTTCATAACTATACAGGATTTAATTAGTAAATATTCATATAACAATACTTAGTGTGAGTCCAAATGAACCACATTTTAATTTCGGACTCGATATTTGAGGCCTAGTTGCACCAAGATATCCAATGTTCTTGTGTTCATGATTAGAAACTTTCCCCAATTTATCACTCAACATGTCTGTTATTTTATATGTTAGTTTATTATTTTATATGTTTGTTTGTTATTCACCTATTTTTGACTATAATAAAATTAAATAATTAATTTTCATAACTATACAGGATTTAATTAGTAAATATTCATATAACAATACTTAGTGTGAGTCCAAATGAACCACATTTTAATTTCGGACTCGATATTTGAGGCCTAGTTGCACCAAGATATCCAATGTTCTTGTGTTCATGATTAGAAACTTTCCCCAATTTATCACTCAACATGTCTGTTATTTTATATGTTAGTTTATTATTTTATATGTTTGTTTGTTATTCACCTATTTTTGACTATAATAAAATTAAATAATTAATTTTCATAACTATACAAGATTTAATTATTATATATTCATATAACAATACTTAGTTTGACAACTATTGTTGTTTTTTAATGTAATTTTCTTACGTTTGTTGACTAGAATTCGAGAGAGTTTGTGTTTGAACTATCTGCTTTTTTCAGATATTTTTGGGTTTAACGGATAATTAAATGATAGCCTTACCTATACGAGCTAGCCTTTCGGTTGCGGGTTCGGCCGAACCCAGTAATTTTGGTTCAAATCCTATATTTGTTTTAAAAATCCAATGAAATATACACATATTATTAATGTAGAATCCAGTAGCTTAAAAATATTAGAATTCCGAACTCATAAGCTTCATATCGTGGCTCCTCCTCTGAATTCCTTCTCCTTGGGCATTGAAGGAACCAATCCATGATTTGACATTCGTGAAATGTTTGAAATGTTACTAGTTCCTTATAAGTTCAGTAGAGCAACGGGACGTAATGTCCGCATGCATCGCCTCCAGATGCAGCCGGAAGGGCGTCAACTGCAGGCGACTAGTCCCAACCAATGCAGCCTCCTCCGTTGGCTGGAAACTGGTGAGCCGCTGCAACATCTCCAGGTACTGCAATCCCATATAATCTATGAGAGCATGCGGTATAGCTACGTCCATCAAGCGGCAGCCCATACAAAACCTCCACGTCCTGAAGTGTGATAGTAGCCTCGCCAATGGGTAAATGAAATGTATGCGTCTCCGATCGCCACCGCTCTATCAAAGCCGTGATCAACGACCAATCCAGCTGCAACCGGCCGATCTCAATAATCCTATAGAAACCCGTATCTTGAAGGCGTCTGACTATACGGCGATGGAGATGGTGGGCCCTAAGAAAGTCCCACATATCGTCTACTCTTCTAGCACGGAATGTCTGGGCCAATAACTGCCCCTCCCATATGTACGAAGAACTATGCTCGGCCTGTAGCAAGAGTAGCTCTAGCGAGGCAGGTCCGGGATGCACAAGCGGAACCTCCATGACGACTACTATAAATTGAACAATATTAATTTAAGTATTTTTATTTTTTATTGCACAAGCGGAACATCTTTAATATTTTATATGTCAGTTTACTATTTAATATGTTTGTTTCTTGTTTTCTATGTTAGCTTATTATTTTATATGTAAGTTTATTATTTTGTATGTTAGTTTATTATTTTATATGTTAGTTTATTATTTTATATGTTTGTTTGTTACTCACCTATTTTTTACTATAATAAAATTAAATAATTAATTTTCATAACTATACAAGATTTAATTATTAAATATTCATATAACAATACTTAGTGTGAGTCCAAATGAACCACAATTTAGTTCCGGACTCGATATTTGAGGCCCAATTGTACCAAGGTATCCAATGTTCTTGTGTTCATGATGAAAACGTTTTTCCAATTTATCACTCAACAGGTCTGTTATTTTATATGTTGGTTTATTATTTTATATGTTTGTTTTTTACTCACCTATTTTTGACTATAATAAAATTAAATAATTGATTTTCATAACTATAAAGGATTTAATTATTAAATATTCATATAACAATACTTAGTTTGACAAATATTATTATTTTCTAATGTTATTTTCTTACGTTTGTTGACTAGAATTCGAGAGATTTTATGTTTGAACTATCAGCTTTTTCAGATATTTTTGGGTTTAACAGATAATTAAATGATTAATTTCAATAACTACAAAGATACTATGCTAAAGGACACTACATTTTACTACGCTAAAGGGTACCACATTAGAAATACGAGCACTACATTAGGGCACAAGATTTGGTATATAAGGTCACATATTCATATATGTACAACAATAACATCTAAATAAGGTTAATTATTTCTAAAATAATAATTTATCTATTATACTAGTCTTTTAGCAAATAAATAATCTAAACTGGATAAATATAACAAATTAATTTAATCACAAAACAATAACAAAAAAACATATACCACAGTTAAAATTAACTAATTAACATTGTTTCTAACAACTAATAACAACTTCTCTATTTTACTAATTTTTTTAGCACACTAATAATATAATCCGGATAAAAATAACAAATTAATTAAATCGCAAAACAATCACAAAATAATATAGAGTACAGTAAAAAATAGCTAATAGGAATTTTTTATACATGAGTTTTAACAAAAACTAAGTCGGAATACCTCGATTTTAATTTTTCGAAAACTTGAAGATTTTGTAATTTGGAGCCGAAATGAGCAACCCACTACGAGATAACGCCTTAGCTAGTATGTGCGACCGAGAATCTACACTTTTTATGAGACCAGTGGGCTCCAAGTGAGTGTTTGTTTCTTAAAAATAGGGGGGGAGGGGG
>AWOL01S0018247.1:0-37987 GCA_000715115.1 Nicotiana otophora
CNGAGGGATGGATCTTCCCTGGGTTGGATTGGCCCTATACAGTACTGAGTGACTGGCTGTCAGTCGCTATTTATATTGAAGGATGAATCTTCCCTGGGATGGTCCTGCCCTGTACAGTACTGAGTGATTGAGTACTCTGAGAGTGTGAGTACATGAGTTCATCATTGAGATGCATTGCATTTGACATGCGTACTTGAGATACAGGCATAGAGATGCATTTTCTCATGCTACCCGGTTTTAGTGACATTCATGATTTCACCTGTATATTGACATGTAGGCATAGAGATATATTTTCCTCATGCTATCTGAAAATGAAACATCTTATTTATTGTTGAAAGGTTTTGGGAAAAGCACAGTTTTTAAACTTATTCAAAAATTTTAACGGGAGCAGAAACTCGCTACCCGCATTTGGAAAAACTGGCCTTAGCTCTCGTAGTCGCCGCTCGGAAGCTAAGGCCCTACTTCCAATGCCACCCGATAGCTATGGTGACTACTTTCCCTTTACAGAGCATCATCCATAAACCCGAGCTCTTAGGCTGATGGGCCAAATGGGTCGTCAAAATGAGTGAGTTCGACATAGAATATAAACCAAGGACTGTAATTAAGTCGCAAGTCTTGGCTGACTTCGTGGTCGGTTTTAGTCAGGGATTACTGCCTTTGGTAACCAAGACGGCAGTAATGGTTTCAGAATCAACATCAGGGGTTTGGACCTTATTTACGAACGGAGCTTCCAATGTAAAAGGGTCCGGACTCGGAATAGTCTTAATCACGCCTTCGGGGGAAACCTTAAGGCAAACCATCAGAACGATCCCTTTAACTAACAATGAAGTAGAGTATGAAGATTTGATTGCAGGACTCGAATTGGCTCGGGGACTTGATTCCGAGGTTATTGAAATCAAATGTGACTCGCAGCTGGTAGTAAATTAGGTCTACGAGATCTTTGATACTAAAGAAGAATGTATGCAACAATAAGTGGTAAAGGTCCAGGCTCTTTTGGCATGATTCCGGGAGTGGTCAATTACTCATATACCGAGGGAGGATAATGCAGAAGTAGACGCATTAACAAACTTAGGATCATCGACGAAAATAAAGGGATCAAAGTCCGGGACGGTAGTGCAAATGATGAACTTAGTCTTGGATACAGATGGTTACTATGAGGTAAATTCGACTAGTCTAGTCTGGGATTGGAGAAGTGAAATAATCGACTATCTAGAGCAGGGGAAGTTGCCCGAAGACCCCAAATCATCACGCGCGTTACGCGCTAAAGCTGCACATTATAGCTTCAAGAGAGGTCAATTGTATAGAAAATCCTTCCAAGGCCCACTAGCCCAGTGCTTAGGAGCGTCAGAAGCTAATTATGTCATGAGAGAAGTCCACGAAGGAATATGTGCAAATACTCATAGAAACCCTCACATAAAAGGGATAATGCTCAAAACCAAAGTGCTTCGAGAAAAATGCATCCGAGACTACACATAGTAAAGCGCGAACAGAAAAACGTGCAGAATTCGTAAGCAAATGCAAAGGTTAAAGACTTGCATGGATATTCAAACAAAAGTAAGATTCAAACAATACTTGAGCAAAAATATGTCTTTATTTACAAGAACATGCCAAAACGGCAAAAATACAAAATGGGAAAAAGAAAAGAAAAGCTAAACTACAGTGTCTCCGGAACCAGGAGGAAGAGAAGTGTCCACATCCCCGGGAGAAGTAGGTGGGTCCACCGATGTCTTGACGTTTTCCCCAGTCTGGTTTTCAGCATCGTCTCTCTCTAATTCCTCTTCAGTTCCCGAAAACTCAGAACCGAAGCCAGAAGAACCAAGAGCATCAGACTGCGTCTGGAATCCATTTTTGGCAGCCAACTCAAGCTCTTGGCCTCTTCCAAGGTTTTTCTCCTCATGTTTTACATGGCAAAAGTTTTTTCGACAACGAGGGAAGCTGCTCGATGCTTACGTTCTTCTTTGAGTTGGGTAACCTCGGCAGAAAGGCTTTCCCAGGCAACCTTAACAGATCTAAGGCTAACATCAAGGTCACGGATGGTAGAACTAAAGAGCCTGTTGTGCTCGATAGTTTTCTTGTACTTCTTTTCCAACTGGGCATGTTTCGCCCTCACAGCAGCACGCTCTTCAATTTTGGAGTTCAAGGCCACCTCTAAGTTAGTCACTTTTTCGGCAGTAGTAGCCTCGTGCTCGGTTGCAGCAAGAACGACGTCTTGGACTTCATCCCATTTGGCCTTGCTTCATCAAATATAACCCTCAGCGGGACAATTTCTTGGCTAAGGGTTACCACTTCTTGCTCGCTTTGCTGCAAACGAGCCTCCAAAACAACAACCTCAGTAGCTTTGGTTTCCAGTTCCGAGAGGCGGAGAACAGTTTGGTCCCGTTCCACCAAAAGTTGATTCCGTTCAGAAGTAAGTTCCTACTTCTCACGAATCAACCTATGAAGACCCTCAGAAGCAAGAAAGTTGGCCTACAAAACAAGAAGAAGTAAAACCTAGAATATATTCATACAAAAGTAGAAAAAATAACAAAGGAAGAAAGGAACGCACCGCTGCGGCATTGTGCATGACATTGTTCAACAAACACTCCCCCGAGAGTACTTGAATCTTTTCCCAATCTTTCTCTAAAGCCAAAGGCTTCAGATAGTTAGCAAGCTTCACCGGTCAGGAGAGCATGTTGCACCAGGTACAGACCGAAAGGATAACAATCCTCCTTCTTTGTGGATCTTCGGAAGGGGCAACATAATTTTGCCCCAAATTCCCATGAACTGGGGACTGGGGACTGGGGAAGAGGAACAACCTCTCCATGGTCAGGTACAACCGGTGGAGATGATGTAGCAGATGCTGGTGGTGGTGAAGGGGGAGATGAAGCTGATGGAGTCGAAGGGTGAGAAGCAGTTGCATCAAATGCAGTACTGGCGGATGTATGCTCGCCAACCAAAGACAACAGGGATCCGGTACTCAGCCCCGCAGTACCGGACACATCACTTGGGGCCCAAAAACAGGAGTTGGCATTATCTACCAAATCAAATTCTCCCCAAAGTGCCGAGACATCGTCCTCGGTTGGTGTAACTATCTCAACAGGTCGAGCATCCTGTTGAGATGATGAGGATCGTCTCCCTCATCACTAGCTTCTTCATCATCATCAATCATCACAGTGTCTATGACCAGCCCGGAAGGAGGACCAGTCACCATCACCACCGGAGATGACTCGGGGGCATCAGTCTTTGCCCTCTTATTCTTTTCCCCAGCCACGGAGGAACGTCTTCTCTTCTGTTGTTTATCCTCCGGCCGGGGACTCTGTAAAGAAGCGTTTGCGCCTGAAATAGGCCCGAAGATACCTGTTCGAGTAAGTGCCTCCTGAAGCAGCCTTACTACATTAGCAGGATCAACCAAGACGTCCTCATCAGGGACAACAACAGAGCCTGCATGTAGACCTAATTTCGTGAACAAGTTAGAAGGGTTCGACCAAGTTATCCATATACAAAAAATAAATGGAAGAAAGGTAAGTTAAAATTACCATAATTTTTGGCCTTCCACCCGTATTTAAGGGCCAGTTCTTTCTACAAGCGAGTTTCGAGCGTCGTGACGTCCAAGATCTTCTGAACCTACCGGTTCAAGCCTTCCACCACCGGTGGGATCCATCGAGTTGCTAAAACATGCGAAGGGTGAAGAGTCGATATGGCCATAGAAGAATATTTAGTGAAAGAAAATATATTAAATAAAGATTTGGGAGTGCGGTTCCAAGCGACCGGAAAGGATGAAGCCGTTGTCGGAATGATATTATTGGTGGCAACTGCAACGAACTGTTCCATCCACCCACGGTCATTATCATCATCCATGCTAGTCAACAGAGCATGGTGACCACGTTTACAGAGGTTTATCCTACCCCCACGGAAAATTTTTTGGGAGTAAAGATTCATCATACGAGCTAATGTAGCTCTTCTCCAGTCTCCTGGCACAAACGTCGAAGGCAGGCAATCGTCCTCCATACTGAAGGACTTACCTGTGCCAAACACACCTGGTAGCGAAGGCAAAACTCCGCAATCACGGAATCAAGCTCTCCACTGAAAGAAAATGCACCTAAAGTAAATGGATACGTGTATAAGCATGTAAAACCTTCCTTGGGAAGGGTCACTCGCTTCGATAGATCAGGAGCAATGATATCCAACTCATGGCAGCGACAGTCTTACTTCACAGCAGGAATACTGGAAGGACAAATGGAAGAAGGGTACTTACTAACAGCCCATGTACGAGGGTTAGTAGTAGGAAAATTCTCTTCAAAGTCCTTTGTGGTACCGAGTCTTTTTGGGATGATGTAACCCACCGTTGGAGGAGCAGAGTCCTCGGCTTTATTCTTGTTCTTTGAAGAACCGACACGCTTGGAGGAAGAAGCCATTGAATAAGAAGAAGGAAAATGTTTTTGTTTGAAGAGAATTAGAGAAAGGATGAAGAACAAAGATGCAAATCAGAAGCTTGAGAAATTATGAAGTGCAAAGGAAAAGAATGATGCGTATAAGCAAAATTTTAGCGGCTAAATTCATGGCCATGATTACCTCGACAATCGGCAAAAGCTGTGCTAAATCGTGGGATGACGCGTGTTCGGGACATTAAATGCGGAGAGACGTGCGTCTAATCAACCGTCAGAAGCCTTCAGAGGGAGTTATAGTAATTCATGCCAAAAGAGTATTTCTACCAACTTTCCGGTAACACAAAGTTATGTCACCGAAAAGCAGGGGGACTATCTGTATTGGGTGAAATATGATATGACACGTGGTCATCTAAAGGAAAGACACGTAGAACCCAAGACGGGGATAGCCGAAGACCGAACGTAGCCATTCCGCTTGTCACTAGAAGGGATAACGTTCATAAAAGTGTATTAAATGATCTGCGCCCGGTAGTATTTAATAATGAATATTCTGCAACATTAAGAGCGATGACCCGTTACAGAGAATTTGACATTTATGTTCACCGTTATATTTTCATCAATGACCCTCATAATTGACATTAAAGGAGGGCACAATCTAGGACCTCCTTCCCTAGACACATCTATAAATAGTGAGCCCAATTATCATTGTAAAGGACACGAATTTTCTAGCTAAACTTATACTACATTTTATACAAATCTTAATACAATCTTACTTTCCCGATTTTTGATCTCATCATTGCTGTGCCCGAAAACCTTGTTCCCATAACTGTCATCTCTGCTGCTTCATCTACATTTTAAGGCTAAGTATTGTACATTTCTTCAATTATTGCATTATTTCAGGATCAAATTAGTTCACTTGTCTAAAAATTACGTATAAATTCAACTATGCCATTTTACGGGTAAATAATAATTTTAATGTTCAAGATATCACAATTTATATTATTGTCATGAATTTGAATTTTAGCGGAGATGGGAGCATTTCTGATTTTAGTCGAGCCTATCATATTCTTTCTTAATTTTGAAAAATCAATCGATTGTGGTTCCATGGACGTAATTCAACTTTCCAACGTGTATAAATTTACAATTGCGAAATCAATTTAGGTATGAAAAAGCACATGCATGATGGAAAATATGTTAACAAATTCAGGTTAACCTTATCTTCACGCTCGATTCCAACGCGTTTCAGACATGAGCGAAATGTAAAACAGCCAACTGGATCATGTACTTTAGCATCAACCACTGCGCTTTTCTAAAAGATTCACCTGTACCACGCGCCTAACCTACGCGTGCGTTTCATCTCTTTCGCCTCCCAAACCTATTAGCGTGCGTGAAACAAATCAGGAAAAAAAAACAGAGGAGCGAAGTTTCCTTTAACACAGGATTTTTCGCAAAACCCCTTCAAACCCCTCCCTTTGATAACCCTAAAATTTTTCTATCCTCTTTTCTTGCATTGTTATTCACGCAAGGTACTTTCCTCAGATTCCTCTGTTTTCCCCATGTTTTATTTGTTTCTTTTTTATTTGCTGTTAGTTGAGTGTGTTTGCTTTCAGATCTGTTACTCTTCTTCCCATATCGTGTTTGTTGATTATTTTTGTGAAATTTTATTAAAGCTTAAATGTTTTTTTGGTGCTATATTTATTTTTGGTTCAAGTATTTTCTTGTTTCTGATGAGGTGTTAAGAGGGAACTTCCGGAGGTTGCTGGGTATTGTTTGTTTTCTTGTTGAATATGGGCAATGTGAGGAACTAGGACACCACTAATTTCAAAAATAGCAAAAATTCTTCTTTGCGTGGAGTTTTTTTTTGGGTTTTTGGGGTCAACGGTTTCATTATTTCTTGTTGGGTTAGCTGATTTTTCCATTAGTCCCATGTTAGTTTCGCATGTTCTTTACTTGAATGTTGATGCATGTGCTGATTTTTGTGCGTGTGATCGTGGGTTTGTTGCCAGGAGAAGTATTAAAAATCTCGACGCCTTTGTCGTTTTCTATTTTCTTCTTTGTTCTTGTATTGATAGGGGGCAAGAGGGAGCAAAGTGGGGTAGTAGAAAGTGCGGTTAGTTTAAGCACGACTAAAATAATATCATGAAATGTATGGGGCAAAGAACCTGACAAAAGTATGGTGATTAAGGGAGGTCGTGAAAGGACGATTCCCCTCCAATGTTTTCTAAGAAAGAATGACAAAACAAGTAACATATGCAATAGTTTGAAGAGTGTGGAGTATAAATGGATGGGACTAGTCTTGAAGAGCATGGAGTAACAAATGGGTGGGTATGGACCAATCCTGAATCCAGAGGAGTAGCGGGGGAATTATTGGTGGTTTAGGACAATGGGAACTGTTCTTGTTAGATACATTTTCTCAATAAATCTTATGTCAATTCAGATAAAGCTAGTGTTGTCAAAGGCAAAAAGTGTTAACAAGCGCTCCAGGTCTATCAGGACTTTAAGCGCAAAATGCAATAAACATGTGGGCTTTAGTTAAAAAGACGCAACGAAGAAAAAAGCCAAAATATGTATTTAATACGAAAAAAAGAGTAACAACTTCATTCATAATGGTATTTCGTAACAATTAATGTATCTTTTTGCGAATCATATTTATTGTTTAGTATATATCCAAGATGGAACTTATGGGCGATGAGGTGCACGCCTTGGGTGCCTTGCCTACATTGGAGCGCAACCTAAGTGAGGCGAAGCGCCTGCCTTGAGTTTCTCTGAGGTTCAAGGCTAAACGCTCCTTATATGAGCCTTTGACAACACCATAGCGACCAAGATGTTGAGTGGATTCTCCTAGCTTTCGAAGATTGTAGATCTAAAAACACAACACTATGGGCAGAGTTGTAGGAGGCAAGACGTAAGTGGTGGCAAGCTTGGATGATAGTTTCTCAACTTAGTTTTCTACTCCTATGACATGTTTGGATATCACGTGAGTGATAGGGGGCACATTAACACCATTAGGGTTTTGAATGAAAGGATGGGAAGTAGAGCAGTGTGTGGGGCAATGGAGTTCTCGGAGTTAATCAATAAATATTTTCTTATTGACCTTCCTCTGAAAAGACTGGATTTACTTGGGCAGGGTCAGTTGATTCAACTTCTAAATCAAGACTTGACAAATTCTTAGCGTTTACCACATAAAGGAATTGGTTCTGAAAGTGTTGCAAGTCATATTTCCATGGTGATTTTGGATCACTCGTCAGTCATGCTAGATATGAAGGAATGCACGACCCCCTTTATATTTGAGAATGTATGGTTGAAAGCTACAAACTGTGGAAATAAGGTCTTTGATAGGTGGAGAGTGGAGATGCTAGAAAGTTACAAGTAGATCATCATTCCGGTTGGCAAAGAAGCTCATATACTACAACTGGGCATAAACATGTGGAATAAGGAGGCTCTTGGAAGGGTAGAAGTATAGATGAAGGAACTTACGGGAAGGTGGGAGAGCTAAAGGGAAGGGGGTTATAGTACAGGGTAAAAGAAAGGGAAGAGGACATAACTTTCTTGGCAATAACACAGGAGAATAGCGGCAATGAAAATCGAGTGCCTTATGGAGGATGAAAACTCAAACACAAAAAATTTTCATAGGATAGCAAGGATAAATAGGAGAAGTAAGTTCATACAATATGGGTATGTGAATGGCATGGGTTATAAAGGCGAGGAGGCGTGAGGGACAATTACTGGATTTTATGAATTCCTGTATACACATGGAAACGAGTGGTTAGAGAGAGAAAAGAAAAGAGGTGAGGGAGGTGTTATAGAGTTGTGCAGGAGATAAGGCACCATGCTCCAACGAATTTAACTTGGTTTTGTTTCAATCTATGTTGCTCGTTCTCTTCGAAAATGTCACCGAGTGCGTGTCAGTTTCTCCAAAAGCAGTGTATTTTTGGAGAATCCAACACGGGTGCGGCAATATTTCGGAGAATCCCCGCGACATAGGTTTCAATAATGCCGGAACATGATCAATGAAGATTTATTGGATACTATTGCTGCTTAGCAACATAGGAGTCTATTGTGCCAGAAGGGAGGAGCTTTGTGTATCATATACTACATGCTTATTAATCTAGTGAGAAGCATCTAATATATAATTTTTAAGGTGCTTTCCAACAGTTTATCACTTAAGAAGATGGTGGACAAGACAATGTCTAGATTCTAAAATGCGTTTGTTGAAGGCAAATTCTTGGTGCGAAAATGGGTGCAAATGAAGTGGTTGATTGTAGAAGTAAGAAAGGTGAGCCAGGGTATTATGCAAGCTAGACCTTTAAGAGCCTACAACCATGTAAATTGGGAGGTTGTGGAAATTGTTATGATGAGGATAATACTTGGAGATAGGTGGGAGAGTGGATTAGGAAGTGTTATCAAAGGCACGCTTAAGCCTTGAAGCAAGGCTCACAACATGTTGAGCGCTTTGTCTCGCTTAACGGGTGCTTCAGTATTGCCATCAAGGCTCTAAGACATATTTTTCCTTGCCAATGAGCGTAATCGTGAAGAGGCGACACTAAATAATTGATATTTCACTTTATCGTAAATTTTCTGTAATTTCTTTGTCCATATATTTGGTATTCATGCTTATAGATATTATTCTTTGACTACACATACATATTTGTGGTTTTTCTTTCTTCATTAATTTGCGTTTTGCGCTTAAAGCCCAACAAACCTTAGAGAGGTTTTGCGCTTTTTGCCTTTGATAACACTTAGGTTTTGCATACAGACAATTAGATACTCGATCCTTGGGAATGTTTGTGCAGACTTTTAGGGAATTCGAGGGGTCTTAGACAAGAGACTCTTTATCAACAATGTTTCTTTGTTTCGATAATGAAAACTTAACAAGATGATGGATAGGACGGCCGTCGGAGGCAACATGAGGGGTTTTGTTGTGCTTGTCTGGTGAAAAACATTGTAAAAATCTCACATCTCCTATTTTCTACATATTCGAGGCCCACATTATTTAAGAAAATCAATTTTTGTCGATTTATATGGTATGGACAATCTTCACCTCATGAGCTCGCTTTCGAGGTTGAGTTAGGCCTGAGGTCATCTTCTTATGATGGTACCAAAGTCTAGCCTTGGATGTGCACTAGGTGTTGAAGCCCGGTGACTGGCACGCTCAGAACATTTTCATGTGGTTTTAAGTGGTGTTAGAACTCAAGATCTACCTTAGGAATTCGAGATCATGCCAATGGAAGAGGTGGACAATTGGGTTGCCGTTGATTACATCAAACCAAAATCAAGAATCATAGAACCTGGTCATTAAAAGAGCTGAGAAGATGTTAACAGGGTGGCAAAAAAGATACTTGTCAGAAGGAAGTATTAATAAAAAAGCACACTATTGATACTTCATAAAACACATACTATTGATCATCTACGCATACTATGTCATTGTTACAGCACTAGCTAGTGTAACTGCTTCATATGAACTTATGAGATGCAACAGATAGGTTTAGGAAGCACCATCTTGGCTGCTAGGAGGTGGTCATTTGGGTAAAGCACCTTAAAGTGTTTAACATAGCGTTGCTGGAAATTATTTGTGGAGGTTCAGAACCGAGGAGAGGGCTCTATGGAGGGAAATGCTAGTAGCAATATGAAACCTTCGACAGGGGATGGAGAACTAGGAACATCTCTTTATTTTTCGGCTGTGGTCTTTGAAGGAACATCATAGGGGAATGGGGCGCCTTCAGTGACAACATTTCATTTCGGGTAGGAGATAAAGCATAATTAATTTCAGGGTGGGTTCAGAGAGAATGTGTTGAAGTCCATGTTACATAATACTGTGTTTTGACAAGTCAATACAACAACCACCACCCTGTGCAATCCCACCCCAGTGCAATCCCACACAGTGGGGTCCGGTCAAAATGAGGATGGAGCTCTGTGGAACATGAGATTCAGGAGGAGCTTGCACGGCTGGAAAGTGTAACTAAATTTCAAAGTCTGGTGGAGCATAATATTTTACACACTAGCCGCGATTCGTGGAGGTGGGTTAAGCAGAGATGGAATGTTTACTGTTAAGTCATAGATTCCCATAAGCTGTTGGTGGAAGAGGAAGCCAGTTTCTCCCATTCACCAGCTTGGATACTAGAGTGCCTAAAAAGATTTGCTTTGCTTGGGTGGTAGCAAGGGGTGCCACCCTGGCAGCTGAGAATCTGAGAACAAGGAGAATTGCATATGCAGTGTTCTATGTGTAAATGCTCAGGTGAAGATATGAACCACCTCATATTGCATTATGTGGCAATGCGACTGTGGTGAGAAGTGTTAAATTAGTTTAGTCCTTATTGGACGATGCCAGATACAGTAACCTAGATGCTACATAGTTGGGCCCACAAAAGAAGAGAAGACACTACTTTTGTTGTTCTCTACAAAGAGGAATATGAGAGCCTATTTTTAATGGGGTAGAATCTGACTTTATGCATATACAGAATAACCTCCTTTTCTAGGTTTTTTAGGTGCATCCACGAGGTTCCACTTTGTATAGAAGACTGGGTGCGCTTTGTCGAGAACCATAATCTTTTGTGTAGATTTTTTATTTTTTGATATAATTTTTTTGTATACGGGGTGTTTCCCATGTTCAATAATATTAATTTTTACCCTATCCCATAAGAAAAGGGATATGAGGAAGGTGTGGAAGAATATCTGGAGCAGTAAGGCGCTGAAGATAGTAGCATTCTTTACTTGGAGCAGTGAGGGATACAATTTTAACAGCCGATAACTTAATGAAGAGGAAATGAATTGTAATGAGTTGCTATTACTTGTGCAAGGAATAGAACGAGAATAGAAACCACCTGCTGTTGCATACCAAATTTACAGGACAGATATTGACCATAGTATTCTCGTTGTTCATCTCAGGGTTATTATCGGAGACAGTGGATGAAGCAATGACAAAATGAGGCTACAGAAGATTGGGAGTGAAAGGAAAACAGCTTGGGGAATAGCACCATTATATCTATTTTTTGGACTATCTAGAGATATAGATTTAAGGTTTTTTCTTAGTAGGGTGAGAGATATAAGAAATATCTGAAGGTCATTTCATTCTGTTCATACTAATGGTGAAAAGAGAATTTCCAGTTGCTAGATAGTTTGGTTGATTTGATAAATGGCTGATATATGTAAAGTAAAAAAAGGTTTTGGTGTAAACAAATGAACCCATTTTGTATGAATTAGTTTGTTTTATGTATCGAACGAACATTTTCTTGTTTGCAAGTTTAAATAACACTCAAAAGGATAGGGGAAACTGGAAAAGCGTGCCAATATGCTAACATAATGATACACAGCATTTTATTTGAATTTACCTTTCTGAGTGCATTCAGCCAACTGATTTCAGTTTCCCATCTAGTGAAATTTGGGAAAGTAATTGTGTTGCACTTCTGCAGCTTCATTATGTTTATCTTCTGCTCTTAGCAAAACTCATAGAAGTTCCTCTTGTTTGCTCATTTGTGAAAATCATTTATGATCCTTCTCAATGCAATATAACATGTTGTGTTTGGTATGAGTAGTCCGTAAAATTTTAACTTTGCTGCGTCATTGTGTGTTTGTGTTTCTGTTGAAATTCTGAATCTTTGTATACGTCTTGTCAAAATTTTTTGATCATGGAATTTGAAGTGCCTGTTCCTAAGATGTTGTTCACAAGGGTAATCAATATTTCACGAAACTGTTTATAGCTTATTTTAGAGGCCTGAGCTGCAGAGATGCATCATCAGTTATGCATCTTAACATCTGATTGTGTCAGGGAGGGGTTGCTGCTGCTACATTCTTGTTTGGCTTTCTTTCGTAGATTTCTGGAGGTGAGAATTTCCACTTAATCTTATTGCTTAAGTTATCTACCTTGTCCCACCTCAGCAAGATAAACTGCATTAAAATAAGGTTGTATTTTTGTTTTGGGATCTGTAGATTGCTCGTTAAAATCCTATACAGACCTCCGGGGTACTTGGGTAAGATATCTAGAGCTATTCCTCTTTTAAAAGAATAGTCACAGTAATTCCTGAATTTACTCTTCAATTCTTGTTTTGGGATCTGTAGGTTGCTCGTTAAAATCCTATCCAGACCTCCGTGGTACTTAGGTAAGATATCTAGAGCTATTCTTCTTTTAAAAGAATAGTCACAGTAATTCCCATATTTACTCTTCAATTCTTGGTTCCCTTCTTTCTGTGGCAGGATGTACTTTAACAATTCTTAGCTCAAGGCTTGCGGTCTTAACCATGGGAAGGTGGGGAACCAGATCTTTTGACCTGCATCCAATTTAACTTCCCATTCTGATTTCCTTTTCACTCATTTCGAAGTGGATAGCGCTCTAGGTTTCAGCGTGAATGCTTTAAATTTGTGATGTTCTATATGATTTAAGTATAACTTCAGATGCTCTATAAGACTGAATTGAGGATGAAACTTCTCCAAAAACCACGTATGTTAAAGTTGTTTGCTCTAATATCTGAGTTACTGTACTTGTAAAAAAAGTGAAAATGATAACTGGATAAAACTAAGAAATAATGCTCAATAGATGAAGGGATTTGTTAGATAAAGAGAAGTTTCTGTTAGTTGAGATGACTTTCTTACTGATGTTATATTAAGGGTTGGCATGATTATGAGCATAGTTTGATTGTGAATATCTTTGCCTTTGCTGGGGTTTTCAACTATCCTGTAAAGGTACTATTTTTCTACCAGATGACCTATAAAACTTGGTGTCCATCACGATAAACATGACGGGGTGCGATTAACATTCTTGGGGTCACATCAACCTATTTTTAATGGAACATTGAAGTCCCATTTCAGTCAAATTGTCTCTATACATTTGCATGCTTGTCTAAGACACTTATGGATGTGACACCAACATAGATCCAATGTTTTATTACAAGAACTGGATTTCCTTACATTTTTCCGATCACAATGTTTTTATTAACTTAAACAACAGCCGTTATGCAGTTGTTACGAACTGGATGAACAATATGCTATAATGGAACACATTAGATCTAACTAGGTCGTGAATGTTAAAGCAGGTTCTGCATGGATTAGACGATCGATAAACCGATAAGGAGAGTAAAGAAGTATGAAATTGTGGCCTATAGTAGCAGTAAAACAAACCATAGCTGCATAGGACACTTCATAGGCTTTTGCTATTGTTCCAGGCACAAGTTTGTGTGGCCTGGTTATCTGGAACCCAGAAATGAAGAGACAGAGAAAGGCGGCTTCTTTTGGTGTAGTTTTGTCTTTGAGAGTAAAACTGCCTAGGAAATTGCCAATGGTATGAAATCTGTATGAATAATAGGAGAGATTTATCCCTTATTTTTCGATAGATTCTTTATTAAGATGGGAAAGAGATGGCTTTGTCTGTTGCCATAGAAATAGAATTCTTCTTTTTTTCTGATGCTCTGCCTGTAGCTCTTGGAAACTTCCAAAGGAAGATGGTATTTTGTCTCTCTTTGTGAAACAAATGAACATTGACATCTAATGTACGATAAACAGGAGTTTACCCACTGTCACTTTGTGAACGATAGTAAACATTATTAGACCTATTATTTTGCTTCATTACCTTTTGGGGGTCAACCTGCAAAGGGAAAGTGCTAAAAATTTATATGACCAAAGATGTGACACTATAAGATTCTTCTCCTATGTCGATGTGAATAGTTTTAAATAATTGATAGAATAAACTTCGACTCCCTTTTAAGCTCACAAGTTTAAAGTGTCATGCAGTTTTGACTTCACCTTGAAAAGGGATGAAATGTCAGTTACCATTAAAAAAAAAAGGCATGAAATGTCAGTTATTGGCACTCAAAACCAAATGAAAATATATATTATCCCGACTCACTTATGATACAGATGTGATAAGCACCAAATCATAGCAAATTGTTTTAACCTAAGGCATCTATGGTGGACTCTCATAGACTCATATGGAAGTTCATTTATATGGATGTCATGAGCAAGGATAGGCTTCAGTGTCTGAGATCTACTTTAAATGCAAGAATGGAAAATTGATACAAATCTTTGTGTCATATCTTTTGGTCAGATCCACTCATTTTTTCTGTTTCGCCACTGCTGTAGATACTCTGTATGCTATCTCATATGTTTTTTATATCCAGTTTTCGGTGTTCTTAGTGCTTCGTCCAGTGAGAAAAGAACTACAGAGAAATTCAAGTTTAGAGGCACTCCAAAAAGTCCTGAAATCTGGCCCAGGGAAAGATCTTTCAGAGTTTTACCAGGACAAGGAAGGGAAGCAATTGATCTTATCCAAGTGCAAAATGTCTGAGCAACTCCCAAAGTTGAGTAAAAAGCAATTTAAGACTCAAGAGCAAAAAAGAGCATCTTCAAGTCCCAAGCATCATTCTTCTAGAAAGCAGCACAGGAAAGGGGAAAACCCTCTCCGAATCCCACCAGTTACGGAGCCGTGTGAAGATGTGAATTGTTCAAATTCATGGATCTGCAAAAATGCTGCATGCCGGGCCACTATTTCGATAGATGACACTTTTTGCAAAAGGTGCTCTTGTTGCATTTGTCACTTATTTGATGACAACAAGGATCCTAGTCTTTGGTTGGAGTGCACATCTGAATCTGGTCAGGGGGGCTCGTGTGGCTTGACTTGCCACATTGAGTGTGCCCTCCAACGTGAGAAGGTGGGAGTTGTTGATCTAGGACAACTGATGCAGCTAGATGGGAGCTATTGTTGTGCTTCTTGTGGTAAAGTCTCAGGAATTCTTGGGTAAGTTTCCTTTAGAGAAGTATAATATTTTTTCACTTTTCAATGTGTGTGTGATAGAGGACTTATTCCCTTGTCAAAAGATTGTGCGGAAGGATAAGTCTTAAAGCTATCTCCTTCTGAATTCTTTTATAAGCTTCCTGCTACCAAGTGTCACTTTGCAGTGTTGAAGGTGTTAATTGTTTCTTCTCTGTTCAATCTTGATTAGTTATTTAAGTATTAAAGGTAGTACTGTTATTGAATTCTTTTGGGTTGATTAGAATCGTTAATAGCTCATTTTTGATTAACAGCATGTTAACCTTAAGAAACGTTTCCACCTAGTGATGTATAGACTGTAGTTTGCAGAATGAGCAATCATTTTGAGTGAATTTTAGAGTGTCAAGCTATGGCATTTCCAAAAAGCTAGTAGATGTTAGAAATCCTCTTTATTGGCAACAACTGTACAGTAATAGCTGTCCACTTTTGGCCCTCCTACAAGAAGAGAAGCATCGGTTATCTCCTTGTGTATAATGCTATTAATCTCGTCGTGTTTGTTGAACCTTTTTCTCTTCCACTATGGAATTTGGTAGGTTTTGGAAGAAACAGCTTTGTGTAGCTAAGGATGCTCGTCGTGTTGATATCCTCTGCTACAGAATATACTTGAGTTACAGGCTCCTGGATGGGACATCCAGATTTAAAGAACTCCATGAAATTGTTAAAGAAGCCAAGGCCAAATTGGAGATGGAAGTGGGCCCAGTGAATGGAGTATCATCGAAGATGGCTCGGGGAATTGTTAGCAGACTTTCTATTGCCAGCGATATTCAGTCATTGTGCTCGATTGCCATTGAGAAAGCTGATGAATGGCTGGCAACAAAGACTAACAAACCTTCTAATTCCTCAGGTACCATTTCTTATTTTATTCTTCAGAGGTGGCACTGAATGTAGCAAGTTGAATCTAGAGTACTTTAGTAGTAATGCTTTCCTGTTGCTACTTCGTGCCAGAGGGTTCACTTCCTGCAGCGTGCAAATTCCTTTTTGATGAAGTGACATCAACTTCGGTTGTAATTGTTCTGATAGAAGTATCTGCTGAATCTTCTGAAGATGTCAAGGGCTACAAGCTCTGGTACTGCAAGGCCAGAGAAGACACTTATACACAAGAACCTGTTTGTGTCTTTCCAAGAACTCAGCGAAGGATTTTGATATCGAATTTACAGCCTTGCACAGAGTATTCTTTTCGGATAGTTTCCTATACAGACACCAGTGATGTGGGACACTCTGAGGCAAAGTGTTTCACAAAGAGTATTGAGATAATACACAGGAAGTCTAATTCAGTAGCAGGACACAAAAGGAAGGTGAATCAGGATACTGGAGGAAGCTCTGGCTCCAAAGAGGGCTACTACACTGGAAAAGACATTGAGTTTGATTCTGGATTCAAGGTCCGAGACCTTGGTAAAATTCTAAGACTGGCATGGGCTCAACAGCAAGGATGTTTAGAGGGATTTTGTGGACCTTCATTTGCAAAATGCTGCGAGTCTTGTAGTACTGTTAAGCCTGAACCTGTACAGGAAGAGAGGAAGCCATCTACTTCTCGCCAGCTTGACTTAAATGTTGCTTCAGTACCTGATTTAAATGAAGAGTTAACCCCCTCGTCCAGAGATGAAGATAATGGCTGCACTTTAGGGCAGACTGTTGAAGCAGTTGATGACGCCACCTCTCATGACAATGAGAGGAATGGTCTTGCCGGATCACATGGTAGCGGAGATTCCCAGAACTGGAACCAGGGGAAGAATGGAGATGTGTCAGCTGTTGGTTCTCAGATGGAAGATTGTCGGAAGAGGGGAACTAGCAATAATCGTGAGACACATGACTCTGATAGCACCTTGGTCAATGGTTCACCTATCCGAATTCGTACAGGGGGCTTGGATGAGAACTTTGAATACTGTGTTAAGATCATCCGTTGGCTGGAATGTCAGGGTTTGATCGAGAAGGAGTTCAGGTTAAAGTTGCTTACTTGGTTTAGCTTGAGATCAACGGAGCAGGAGCGTAGGGTGGTAAATACCTTCATTCAAACACTAATTGATGATCCAGGTAGCTTGGCTGGTCAATTGGTTGATACCTTTTCAGAAATGATATCCAGCAAGAGGCCACCGAATGGTTTTTGTTGTAAGCTTTGGCATTAACTTGTGAAGCGCATAAAGGATCAAAAACTGGTACCTAGGTTCAAAATTGATTCAGACGATATTCTTCGCAGACCATCTTACTCGTCTGTACACATTTTTTTCTCTCTATATTTTGTAGTGAAATGATTCATTCATGTAGGGACAAACCTGTCCAGCTACAAGATTTGGGTTGTTATTCATGTGGGCAGTTACTTGACTTTTTCTCCATGGGGGGAGAATTAGATTGAATGAATTCACATTTGTAGGAAACAATGTCTCATTTCTCTTCCTTGATTGCATTTGAGGCATTGACTTTTGGTACTTAATCGGGATGCATATATAGCGACAAGCAACAAAAGATGAGCAATGATGGGTAGTTGTCTTCGGTATTTCGGCTTTTTAATCACATTCTTTTTGGCCATTTGGGGAATGCTTTGAACTAGTTAAAAAGTGCACAAATACCAAATTTTAGGGCCACTGTTTAAGGTGTACCTTAAGTTCAATTTTTGTTTTTTGCAATTTTACCGACTTAGGACGTACGCACTAAAGCAGCACAATCAATGTCTTAAGTTACAAATTTTGTTTAAAGTTGGGGACTACATATGAAAATGTCTTAAGTGCATATAAGAAATTAGCGGCACTTCAGAAACATACATCTGAGTAGGGGTGTAGAAACCGAACCGAAAAACCGCACCAAATCGATAAGTCAAACCAAACCGATTAAAAAATCCGACTAGATTTGATTTGATTTGGTTTGGTATTGAGTAAAAAAACCCGAACCAAAACGACATATAAATATATAATTTTATGACTTTATATAGAATTTTATTTAAAAGATGTCTAGAAATATTTGAGATCTTCTGATGTGATATAATATTTAATAGAGCTATAAAGTGCATTCATTTTTATTTACTTTAAATAATAAATTGTATCACTTTCTTATTATGTGTTATTGAAGCCAATCATCTCTTTGTTCTTTTATATTCATGTGTCAAGATTTATTATATGTTTTTCGAATTTGAAGTGATATTTTGATAATCTAAAATTACATAGAACATATAATTATTTAGGTATCATATTGATTTTTATGTTTAATTATTAAATTTGGTTAACCCTGAAAGCGTACATCAACCAAAAAATATTGGTAGACGACTAAGAAAATAAACTATTATGTGTTACTAAAAATATTCTCCCATAAGATCACTTTAATAGATCATATGTTTGCTAGTTTTTTAATAATTTTTAGTAAACATATTCACTTATCAAAATTTTATCTATAACTTTAATAATGCAATATTGAAACAATATTCATGTACAAAAAAACCCAAAAAACCCGAAAATTCCGACAAAATCGAACCAATCCAAACCGATATAATTGATTTGGTTTGGTTTTGATAAAATCCGAACCAACCCGGTCCATGTATACCCCTACATCTGAGTTGTTGTAAAAATTAACTGGGGTGCCCTATTTGGTTGCCCCCATTAAACCTATACGCATATTTTTAAAATTATTTAACCTATACCCTAATTTTGACAACTTCAAATCCTGCGACCTATGCACTCCTTTCTTCCTCCTCTTCTTTTCCTCTTCTTCTTCTTTTCTCTCTCAAACATGTTATCCTGTAAGTTGCACATGTTATCGTTTCTGAAAATTGGACAAAACGACAAATCAAGAAGAAAAAAAGACTCGCCACTGCCTCTCAAACATTAATACATCCCAAAACAAAGTACATAAATAATAAAATAAGAGTTTATTGTCAAAACTCGAAGAAGCATCAACTGAAGTTTGGGACTGCAGGGACAAACTTCAGACATTACCAGGTTATATTTTGTCTGAAGTTTGCGACTATCATGCCAGGAAAAATTATCTGAAGTTCAAATATAACAAGTTGCTTTTGTCTGAAGTTTACACTACAAACTGAAGAACTTCAGACTAATTTATCTGAAGTTTGTACTACAAACTGAAGAACTTCAGACTAATTTGTCTGAAATTTGCACCCCAACACAAAGTACGTAAATTATAAAACAAGAGTTTATTGTCAAAACTCGAAGAAGCATCAACTGAAGTTTGGGACTGCAGGGCCAAACTTCAGACATTACCAAGTTAAATTTTGTCTGAAGTTTGCAACTATCATGCCAGAAAAAATTATCTGAAGTTCAAATATAACAAAGTGATTTTGTCTGAAGTTTGCACTACAAACTGAAGAACTTCAGACTAATTTGTCTGAAGTTTGCACTATGAACTGAAGTTTTTTTGATTGCTTTTGCAAGTCAGGCCAAACTTCAGACGAAAATATCTGAAGATTTACTTTGATAAGGTCACACTTCAGGCAAAAAATTCTAAAGTTCAAACTTCAGATATAAATTCTTGCTACTTCAGGCCTCGTATGTCTGAAGTTAACCGAAAAGTGGGTACGCTTGCAATTGTTTTTGCAAAGTGGGTATAAGTTAAATTGTGACCCAAAAACTGGGTATAGATGCAAATCCCCCAATTGTAGTTATTACATGGGGCGCCCTATTTGGTCGCCCCCATTTAACCTATACCCATATTTTTAAAACTATTTAACCTATACCCTAATTTTGACAATTTCAGATCCTGCGACCTATGTGCTCTTTTCTTCCTCTTCTTCTTCTTCTTCTTCTTCTTCTTCTTCTTCTCTCTCAAACATGTTATCCTGTAAGTTACACATGTTATTGTTCTGGAAATTGAACAAAGCGACAAATCAAGAAGAAAAAAAGACTCGCCACTGCCTCTCAAAGTACGTAAATAGTAAAATAAGAGTTTATTGTCAAAACTCGAAGAAGCATCAACTAAAGTTTGGGACTGCAGGGACAAACTTCAGATATTACCAGGTTAAATTTTGTCTGAAGTTTGCAACTATCATGCCAGAAAAAATTATTTGAAGTTCAAATATAACAAGCTGATTTTGTCTGAAGTTTGCACTACAAACTGAATAACTTCAGACTAATTTGTCTGAAGTTTGCACTACAAACTGAAGAACTTCAGACTAATTTGTCTGAAGTTTGCACTACAAACTGAAGAACTTCAGACTAATTTGTCTAAAGTTTGCACTACAAACTGAAAAACTTCAGACTAATTTGTCTGAAGTTTGCACTACAAACTGAAGAACTTAAGACTAATTTATCTGAAGTTTGCACCCAAACACAAAGTACGTAAATAATAAAATAAGAGTTTATTGTCAAAATTCGAAGAAGCATCAACTGAAATTTGGGACTGCAGGGCCAAACTTCAGACATTAACAAGTTAAATTTTGTCTGAAGTTTGCAACTATCATGCCAGGAAAAATTATCTAAAGTTCAAATTTAACAAACTGATTTTGTCTGAAGTTTGCACTACAAACTGAAGAATTTCAGACTAATTTGTCTGAAGTTTGCACTACAAACTGAAGAATTTCAGACTAATTTGTCTGAAATTTGCACTACGAACTGAAGACTTTTTGATTGCTTTTGCAAGTCAGGCCAAACTTCAGACGAAAATATCTGAAGTTTTACTTTGATAAGGTCACACTTCAAGCAAACAATTATGAAGTTCAACTTTCAGACATAAATTCTTGCTACTTTAGGCCCCGTATGTCTAAAGTTACCCGAAAAGTGGGTACACTTGCAATTATATTTGTAAAGCGGGTATAAGTTAAATTATGATCCAAAAACTGGGTATAGATGCAAATCCTCCTGAATTGTTTGGGTTTACAAAGCTAACATTTGATTTTTGTTGCAGGCTAAAGTGAGAGGGAGCAAGACTGGAAGAAGGAAAAGTTTTCTCTCACTGAAGCCTTTCAAGGAGGGAGCGTGGCTTCTGAAAATGGAAAGAAAGTCAGATTGGTATTGGCAAGATTGATAAGTCACTCTTGTAAATACCTAATGTTTGACACGCACAATTTTAAAGTCATTTTAGAATTTTGCATATTGTTAAATGTTTATTTGAGTTTAATTTTATATTTCTAAGGTTTCAATCCATTTTATTTTAGAATAATTTTTGAAAATACCAAAAAGATAATTTCATTGTTAAATATAGCTTTGTTATTATTTTTCTTAATAGTTTATTTAGGTATATTAATTAGTAATTAACAATTTTGTAGTATTTTTATTTTAATAGAGATAGGAAGAATTGAGTTTAGACTTATTATTTTGTCTTGCTTCGGATTTAAATACTCATCTAGCCCAATTTTCGAGGGGGATTTGTATCTATACCCAGTTTTTGGGTCACAATTTAACTTATACCCGCTTTGTAAAAATAATTGCAAACATACCCACTTTTCGTGTAACTTCAGACATACGGGGTCTGAAGTAGCAAGAATTTATGTCTGAAGTTTGAACTTCAGAAATTTTTGCCTGAAGTGTGACCTTATCAAAGTAACACTTCAGATATTTTCGTCTGAAGTTTGGCCTGACTTGCAAAAGCAATCAAAAAAACTTCAGTTCGTAGTGCAAACTTCATACAAATTAGTCTGAAGTTCTTCAGTTTGTAGTGCAAACTTCAGACAAATTAGTCTGAAGTTCTTCAGTTTGTAGTGTAAACTTCCGACAAAATCAGCTTGTTATATTTGAACTTCAGATAATTTTTCCTCGCATGATAGTTGCAAACTTCAAACAAAATTTAACTTGGTAATGCCTGAAGTTTGACCCTGCAGTCCCAAACTTCAGTTGATGCTTCTTCGAGTTTTGACAATAAACTCTTGTTTTATTATTTACGTACTTTGTGTTGGGGTGTAAACTTTAGACAAATTAGTCTGAAGTTTTTCAGTTTGTAGTGCAAAACTCAGACAAATTAGTCTGAAGTTCTTTAGTTTGTAGTGCAAACTTCAGACAAAATCAACTTGTTATATTTGAACTTCAGATAATTTTTCCTGGCATGATAGTTGCAAACTTCAGGTAAACTTTAACCTGGTAATGTCTGAAGTTTGTCCCTGCAGTCCCAAACTTCAGTTGATGCTTCTTCGAGTTTTGATAATAAACTCTTGTTTTATTATTTACGTACTTTGTGTTGGGATGTATTAATGTTTGAGAGGTAGTGGCGAGTCTTTATTTCTTCTTAATTTATCGCTTTGTCCAATTTTCAGAAAGGATAACATGTGTAACTTACAGGATAACATGTTTGAGAGAGAAAAGAAGAAGAAGAGGAAAAGAAGAGGAGGAAGAAAGGAGCGCATAAGTCCCAGGATCTGAAGTTGTCTAAATTAGGGTATAAGTTAAATAATTTTAAAAATATGGGTATAGATTAAATGGGGGCGACCAAATAGGGCGCCCCATATAATTTTTACAATTGGGGGATTTGCATCGATACCTAGATTTTAGGTCACAATTTAACTTATACCCACTTTGCAAAAACAATTTCAAGCGTGCCCACTTTTCAGGTAACTTCAGACATACGTGGCTTGAAGTAGCAAGAATTTATGTCTGAAGTTTGAACTTTAGATTTTTTTGCCTGAAGTGTGACTTTATCAAAGTAAAACTTCAGATATTTTCATCTGAAGTTTGGCATGACTTGCAAAAGAAATAAAAAAAAAACTACAGTTCGTGGTACAAACTTTAGACAAATTAGTCTGAAGTTTTTCAGTTTGTAGTGCAAACTTCAGACAAATTAGTTTGAAGTTCTTTAGTTTGTAGTGCAAACTTCAGACAAAATCAGCTTGTTATATTTGAACTTCAGATAATTATTTCTGTCATGGTAGTTTCAAACTTCAAACAAAACTTAACTTGGTAATGTGTGAAGTTTGGCCCTGCAGTCTCAAACTTCAGTTGATGCTTCTTCTAGTTTTGACAATAAACTCTTATTTTATTATTTACGTACTTTGTGTTGGGGCGCAAACTTTAGACAAATTAGTCTGAAGTTCTTCAGTTTGTAGTGCAAACTTCAAACAAATTAGTTTGAAGTTCTTCAGTTGTAGTGCAAACTTCAGACAAAATCTGCTTGTTATATTTGAACTTTAGATAATATTTCCTGGCATGATAGTTGCAAACTTCAGACAAAATTTAACTTGGTAATGTCTAAAGTTTGTCCCTACAGTCCCAAACTTCAGTTGATGCTTCTTCGAGTTTTGACAATAAACTGTTGTTTTATTATTTACGTACTTTGTGTTGGGGTGAAAACTTCAGACAAATTAGTCTGAAGTTCTTCAGTTTGTAGTGCAAACTTCAAACAAATTAGTCTGAAGTTTTTCAGTTTGTAGTGCAAATTTTAGACAAAATCAACTTGTTATATTTGAACTTTAGATAATCTTTTTCCTGGCATGATAGTTGCAAACTTCAGATAAAATTTAACCTGGTAATGTCTGAAGTTTGTCCCTGCTGTCCCAAACTTCAGTTGATACTTCTTCGAGTTTTGACAATGAATTCTTGTTTTATTATTTATGTACTTTGTGTTGGGATGTATTAATGTTTGAGAGGGAGTGACGAGTCTTTCTTTCTTCTTGATTTGTCACTTTGTCCAATTTCGAGAAACGATAACATGTTTGAGAGAGAAAAGAAGAAGAAGAGGAAAAGAAGAGGAGGAAGAAAGGAGCGCATAGGTCACAGGATCTGAAGTTGTCAAAATTAGGGTATACGTTAAATAATTTTAAAAATATGGATAAGCAATTTTTACAATTTTCGATCAGCAAGACTTGAGCCCAATTATGAATTACATATGGCCCAATCGGACAACCCGTCAGCCACTTGAGCCCAATACCACTGGCTCAAACTCCACAACCCAATAGCCACCTACCCAACCTAGTATCCTTTTAAATCATAACTGTCAAAATCTTTAGATCCAAGGGTTTTCATTCTTTCCCTAACTCATATAAATACTCCCTTATACACAAACCATAATCCCATTTACGCTAAACCAGCCGCACCGCCTACCTCCACCCTTCTACCACCGCCAAATTCACTGGAAAATTCTAAATTCGGCCACGTCTCCCCATGGTCCACCCTCCTTTGTCTCTTTCTCCACATCACATCTTACGCTAATGAACTCAGTCCCACAATACTTCCCATGATCTCTGTATCTCTCCACGTCCTTATTTTTCATACACAAATCAAAAACTTGCTCTCTAAGGTTGAGGTTGGAAAAGTATGGAGCGTCGGATCGAGCACACTAGATCTACTCTTTAACGTATATGAGAAAAAAAATGAATAAAGTTCTAGGCGAGGATATATATGCATAGTGTCATGCCCCAAAACCTTGGTAGGAGGACTGGCACTCGTTGCCTTAATTTGACCAGCAAACTATGCTCTATGAGTCTAAACATGAATCCGACAAGCTTGAAAATATTTTAAAAAAAAATCATATAACATGAATCTTTCCATAAGAATTTTTCTCGTATAAACTGCAAATCTTTTTACTTCAAAACGTAAGTTTAGCAAAGACTAAATAAAGCTGAGCCATAAACATTACTGTACATATGACATAAGTGACACTAGAGTAGGAGTACTAGACTTAGCCTCAGATAGAAGTGAGGCACACCCACCACAACTAAAATACAAACAGATGCCTAGCTGGTAGGTCGACAACTCTGAACGCCTGTACCAGCATCATGAAATGCAATGCCACAGCAAAACAAGAAGTAGGCTCAAGGAAGAGATCCTGTAACCTGACATCATATGAAAGAAACACCCAAAATAATTAATTGAGCACATATGAACACTAAAAGACATCCTATAGAACCGCATTCCATGTCTTACCATTTTTAGTACGTTGTGCACATCTTTTGGATCGTTCATTGTAGCACTTGGATCGTTAGAGTTTGTCACATTTGGATCATTGTACACTAGATATGTTTTTTGATTCTTTGGAGCGAGTGAGCCACAAGGGGAATGTAACACATGATCAAGTGATTAAGCTGCTAGGGCCTCGTGCACGGGATCGTCACATGAATTGATTAATCCGCAAGGTCCTCGTTCACGGGATCACATGAAATGATTAAGCCGCAAGGCCCTCATGCTCAGGGGCGGATCTATGTAGAGGGAAGGGGGTGTTACACCACCCGATCGCTCTGGTAGAATTTCATATTAGTATTGGTATTCCACTGATATTTCATGTAAAAAAGGTATAAAGGAAAGTTGTGGCACCCTGAGTAACAAAGTTATGGTAGGTGCCATGGTCCAAGTGCTTCCTGCCATGCCTGAGACTCATGTTCGAATCTCTTCTCACTCTATTTTTTAACAAAGCCTGTTTAGCTTTTCCTTGTTCCTTCTTTTTTTAGGTTTTTGTTTTCTTCTCTTTCTCTTAATTTCTTATTTTCATCTTTGTATTCTCTCTTTAAACAGTTCCATTTTTATTAGTTATTTAAATTATAAGAGTATATTTATTTATATTTTTCTTTTCTAAATCTTGAATTGTGAAATTTCAATATGTTTTAATCATTTTTCTTTTTGATCTGGTTAATGTTATGTTTTTTCTTCAAGACCAACATTTTTAGTTTGTTTATCACGTGTGTATTTATGCACCAAAAATCTTATGAAGTGAACTGAATTAATTGAAAAATGGAACGAATCGAACCGAACCGAACCGAACCGAGTTAATTAAAAACTGAGCGAACTAGCCAAATATACACCCTAAATTCAACCTTCTTGACTAGAGGTAAGTTTACATTAAAGATAGTGGTACCCGTAATCATCAAATCCTGGATCCGCCTCTGCTCATGCTATGCATGAGATCAGTTATATCAGATAGCACATGAGCTGATGATTAACATTCTTGGAATACCATTTTATTAGCTTATGAAAGACATTACACATGATTCAATATGATCGTTAACCTAAGGTTAGGTTTATTACTTATTGAGTAGATGTGGTCGGTTATACTCATACTACACTTATGCACCTTGCGTGCAGATCTTGGAGCTAATGTTGTTGTGTATGGCGGGAATCGGCATCGAAGATGCACCTGCTTTCCGGATATAGCTGTTACTTGTCCTTGGTAGCTTTAAATTTGCAAATCTGTTTATGTATATTTCAAACAGATGATGTATTTATTTCGTACCAGCTTAGTAAATTCTAAATCCTAGAAGCTCATGACTTGTACTACCAATCATTGGGTTAATGTATAGAAGTTCAGTTATTTTATCTAATGGGTTCTTATTTATCTTCATTGGAATTGTAGAATTGTTGTTTGGTTCACCTAGCGGATTGGGTTAGGTGCCATCACGACTAGTAAATTTTGGGCCGTGACACCTCGAAGGCAAATTAAGAACATGGGTAAACGTGAGTAGAATCATAGAAACTTATATGAACTAATAGGCCTCAAAGGCCATAGGAAACTCATATGGCTTGGAGGATCCTTACGTACTTACGAATCTTTCTTATCTATAAACTTGAAGACATGAAGTATCGTTCGATATAAGAAACACTTCTCGAGAGACATATTAGAACACTCATTTAAGCCTAAGGAAAAAACCAACCTTTCAATATATGAAAACATAACCTCGAAAATTTTGTAAGAGACTTACACCATCACTGAACCCCGTAAGAACTGGAAATCTCATAACGTTCTTATCGAACTTACTTTACGAGTTCTAACATAGTCAGCCAATTTGGAAACTTTTGGAGTACTGGGTTACTATAAGCTATATAGCTACAATTCAAACATGGGACATATTTCCATACTTCAGGAGATCACATCATATATATGAGATATTATATCGATGAAACCGAATATGTATTCCAAAATTAAGATTATCAGCTTTACATACCTCGATTCTCAACCTTTAGACTACGAGGAATTAATCCTTTCGCTATGAGATTCAATATACAAGGAACGTTAAAGATGAGGACTATTATCAACAATAACAACCCAACATTATGTTTTAGTCAAATAAATAATTCGTCAAACAATTAGAGAGCGACGGGCTTCAGAGACTTACAGTTTATCGATGTTCTCCACACTCAACCTTCTCCGAACTCACAACAACACCATATGACCTCCCCATAATATCAAACAATACTCCCCAACTTCATCTTACATAGGACAGTCCACAACACAAACAACCCCATACTTATTTTATACGAACCACACAACTTGAACTCATGGCTTTTGTTCACCGTATCGTGAGTCATTATCAAAAATACTTTAAGATACTTACATGGATCTATAAGAATCACTAGAAGAAGGCTTCTTAACTTTACTACTGCAACCAGGGGCGGATCTATGTAGTGGGTTTGGGGTGCCACGCCACCCGGACGCTCGGAGAAAAGTTTATGTATATATTAATATTTTACACAAGAAAATCTATATAACTAAAGAGTGGCACCCTCAATCACAAAGTAACTCTAGGTGTCATGGTTAAACTACCAATTTCCCCGCGCAAGATGCAAGATTAAGACTCTGCTCAATTCCCAAGTAAATTTACTTACCCTTTTCCCGTCTTTGCTTTTTGTACCTTTTCTTAGATTCCTTTATTTTTGAATCTTTGTATTTCCTTTCTTTTTGTACATCTCCATTTTTATTATTTATTAAATTATATGTTTGATTCCTTTTTTCTTTCTTTCTACATTTTAAAATATTTGTGATTTTAATTATTTTTTCTCTTTTTATCCATATAATATTATCTTTTCCTTGGATTCATGTTAATATTAATTTAGTTATGCGTAGATTAAAATAATTTGTTTTTATTTTATATTTTAAAGTCACATTAACAAATAAAATTTGAACTGAGAGAATTAGATCGAATCGGACAAAACTTATTCAGTGTGGTGATAATGTATTTATTCATGCATAAAAATCTTGTAAATGGAACTAAATTAATTTAAAATGAATCGAACCGAACCAAGCCGAATTAATTTGAATGGATCGAAATGACTCAATATACACAATAATTCAATCTTCTTCACTAATGGTAGGTTTAGATAGTGGCACCCGTAGTTATCAAATCTTGGATCCACCTCTGACTGCAACCAAAGAACACTTCACTTAAATCCGTTCGATGAATTCCTTCGATTTGCTATGTTTCGACGAAAGATCAGTGTTAGAATCACGTAATCAATGGAGGGATATTCATGTTGAACTTTGGAATTGACTTAACTTGAAGATGAAGAGCAAGAGAGAAGGTTTCGGAAATCCTACGGTCTGATGCTGAAATGAAAATGAGATAAAAATGAGGATAGAACTGACTTGGGGGACTTATATGTGGGCATCCTTGGATGTGCCACGTGTCCGCATGCACATGGCCGCTCTGCAGGTCCATAGTAAAATACATATAAATCTTTGTACCAAGGTTGAATTGGCGAAGGATTTATTGCTTTAGAAACTAGACTCAAAAACTTTTAATTTGATAGGTAGTTTACTATCTAACTTATCATACACATGTATATATACTTGTTTAAAGTTTAAGCTTGTGCAAACTTATTTGAAATATGAGTTTGTAGTGTAACTTCTAACTTGACTTTGTGCTAGGACTCTCCTTATACCTTAATTAACTTTCAAAATACCTCTCACACTTATTATAATGGTCATATAATGTAGTACTAGTCTGTAGCTGTGAACAACAAATTTTTGACCACACCCAAATTCTATACTATTTTTGTGTAAATATTTCTTTTAGGTCTAATATTAATATGTTAAACTTTTATCTTACTCTTAATAGGTTTTATTTTTTTAAAAAAGCTACAAAATACTCACACTCTTAGAGTAAATTTTATTTCTAAAAAAAAGAATTCAAAAATATATATAATTTCTTTTAATTAGAATTATAATAAGTAAGTTATAGAATCTATCTTATTATCATTTGAAGTACATATCTTTTTAGTATTGTAGGCCTTAGTAATGGTAATTGTTCCAGTAGTTTCTTGTTGAGATATCCGATGCTAGTATAAATAGTTCTTTTATTTCTGATTATCTAGTCTAGTTAATTGACTTTTGCTTTCCAAAAGAATAAGAACAGAAAATCTAAAACAAGATACATTTCTATCCACAACTAACTCTCTAATATACTTCATCTTAATCCCAATCCCCCTAAGTTCCCCACCTTTCACGTCACTCACCTCACATTGCGTGCGCAAGCACACACACACGATCATCCTAGTCCCTCACGTCTTGTTGCCTACTCCTCCATTCATCACTCTTTAAGCACATACATTCTATATATAGTGGGCATACACTTTAGATTAAGGGGATTTCATTTTTTTTCGAGAAAGGAGATTAAGCATTGATTTTAATCTAATTAAGAGCACTGAGATTTCCATACACGAGCATACACTGGTTTGCTCACAAAAGGTTTCTTCACTATCTCTCTTAGTAAACTTGGTTTTGAAATAAAGGATGCTTGATACCGAGGTTTGAGGTTTTCGATTAGTGACTCCATTCATGATCTCCGGTTAGTGTTTTAAATTATGCCAAGAGTAAATATGTAACTTTTAAGCTTCTTGTATGCGGGTGAAATCGAGCTCATGGTGCATCCTAGCCTCCGACATGGTGAGCCAGGCTCGAGACATGGCAATAAAGGACTGAAGATCGACCCCAAGTCTCACCGGGCTAGAACCCGGGGGCAGAACACCTGTCTTCGAGAATCTTGAAGCCATTATCCCGGAATCGGTCCTAGCCTCGAACGACTTCGAAAAAATATTATCACCATAGTCAACAGGAGACCGAAGTATCCGTGACTGGCCGGATATTACGGCGGGAATCTCGGCACATATAAATAAGGAACTAACAATCAGTGAATCAAGAGATCCTTTATCTTTTATAGAATTGTACCTAAAGTAGGACTCCCTTACTATATAAAGAGGGTCTGATAATTTATTTGACACATTGTAACACGCATTCCAAGGTAATATATCATTATTTTTTTTGTTATTAGTTCTTTTTCTTTCGTTCGTCAGTGCTTGTTGTTACGAGCCCGGAACGAGAGCAAATATTTTACTAAGGCTTAAATCGCCTTCCTCGTGTGGTTTGAGCTTACTTCATCCTTATTTATTTAATTTGTCTATATTTACCGCTTTGAGTCAAATAAATCCGCGTATCCTTAAAGTCACTTACAAATTTAATTGTTATCCGATTTTGATGGTAAGCAGTTTGGCGCCCACCATGGGGTGAGGATAATAGTGGCTATTTGATACAAATTTCTATAACACACACTACTTTATACTTGTTCTTTGGAGTGTCTCTAATTTCAGGCTAAAGCTCAAAATGTCAAACTCCCAGTCAGCACCTCTACATGTTGGCGATGAGTCCGGTCATCACGGCAAAAATAACAACATAGTGCCTAGTGGCGAGGTACCACCTGTTGATCCCATCAGAATTCCGGTCGCTGACCCGATTGACGCCAACTCACATGTGGCCATAGATTTATGGGTGGTGAAGCTCGATCAGCAGGCCTTAATACACAAAACATTGGAGGGGGCAAGATCAATTTACGGGCGATCTTTGAAATGTTGCAGGCTCAACAGGCGGCGGTAGCACAGTTACAGAACCACAACCGCGTGCCGAGTAGAATTGAACCCGAGCCATTCCGGGAAGTCACCCGCAGAAATGAACCGATCACAGAGAGACCGAATGAAAATGAATCGGGAACTAGCCCCGAGATCACAAAAATTCTCGAGGAATTGACAAAACGTATAGAATCGGGGGAGAAACAAATCGAAGCCAATGACAAAAAGGCTGAAACCTACAATTCCAGGGTTGACCAAATCCCAGGAGCACCCCCGATATTGAAGGGCCTGGATTGCAAGAAGTTTGTTCAAAAATCTTTTCCTCCGAGCGCAATGCCGAAGCCGATCCCGAAAAAGTTTCGCTTGCCCGAAATTCCTAAGTACAATGGAACGGCCGACCCAAATGAGCATGTGACCTCCTATACATGTGCCATAAAAGGAAATGATTTGGAAGATGACGAGATCGAATATGTCCTGCTGGAGAAATTCGGGGAAACTTTATCCTAGGGAGCTATGATCTGGTATCACAACTTACCTCCTAATTGTATTGACTCATTTGCTATGATTGCAGATTCTTTCGTAAAAGCACACGCCGTAACTATCAAGGTAAAGACCATGAAGTCAGACCTTTTCAAAGTAAAATAAAAGGATAATGAGATGCTCAGAGAGTTCGTGTACCGGTTTCAAATGGAACGGAGGGACCTGTCGTCGATCGTTGGTGATTGGGCCGTTCAGGATTTCACCGAAGGACTTAACATTCGAAGCTCGTTGGATTCACGACAGTTGAAACAAAACTTGGTAGAATATCCGGCTGTCACTTGGGCTGATGTCCATAACCGATATCAATCAAAAATCAAGGTCGAAGATGATAGACCAAACAGGGATCGGTATCAACCGTAAAATGGAGATCGAAGAAGCAGTGGGTCTGGACGGAACTCTATGAGAAATGAAAGGAGAAATGACCGAGGTCAAAACAACCGAGGACTCATGAGCAAAAACAGCTTCGACAGGCTCGTCGGGCCTAAAGAAGCGCCACGAATATTAGAGTACAACTTCAACGTCAATGCCGCTGCTATCGTATCTGCCATCGCACGCATCAAAGATACCAAATGGCCTCGACCTCTACAGTCCAATCCAACCCAAAGTGATCCTAATCTAATGTGCAAATAGCACGGCAGTCATGGCCACAGAACAGAAGACTGCCGACAATTAAGAGATGAGGTGGCCCGACTGTTCAACAAAGGACATCTCCGAGAGTTCCTGAGTGATCGGGCCAAGAACTACTTCAGGAACAGGGATTATTATAAACAGACCGAGCAGGAAGAACCTCAGCACATCATTAACATGATCATCGGTGGGTCGACATTCCTAGGGGCCGATGCTGAAGCGCACCAAAGTATCCATTACAAGGGAAAAACAAACTCGGGATTACGTACCAGAAGGAACCTTGTCTTTCAACGACGAAGACGCTGAGGGGATTGTGCAACCCCACAATGATGCACTGGTAATATCGGTACTCATAGATAAATCTCGAGTTAAGTATGTGTTAATTAATCCAGGTAGCTTAGCCAACATCATCAGATCGAGGGTCGTGGAACAACTCGGCATACAAGATGAGATCGTACCTGCGGTCCAAGTCCTGAACGAGTTCACCATGACACGTGAGACCACTAAATGGGAGATAACATTACCGGTGAACATCGCCAGAACCATTCAGGAAGCCAAGTTCTATGTAATCGAAGGAGATATAAGATACAATGCTTTGTTCGGGAGGCCATGGATTCACAATATGAGAGCAATACCCTCAACACTGCACCAGGTGCTAAAATTCCCAACACCCGGAGGACTCAAAACAGTTTACGGGGAACAACTGACTGCCAAGGAAATTTTTGCGGTCGATGAAGTGATCCCGGCATCCACACTCTCGACATTGAAGGGTCCAAATCTGATGGCCAAAGACGAGGCCAACTAGCAATTACCGATACCGGCTTCGACAGAACTGGAGAAAGAAGGGGTAGACGAGGACGACGACTACGGAGTTCCCAGATCTTTCATAGCCCCCGATAATTCTGACGCTACCAAATCAATGGTCGAGGAACTGGAGCAAGTCGTACTTATCGAACACTTTCTTGATCGAAAGGTATATCTTGGCACGGGGTTGAGCCCCGAGCTCAGGAAAAAAACTCTTTCAATTTCTTATAGCTAACAAAGATTGTTTCGCTTGGTCCCACCTTGATATGACAGGGATCCCACCAGAAATAACCACTCACAAGCTAAGCCTGGATCCGAAGTTCCACCCGGTCAAGCAGAAGAGGAGACCCCAGTTCGAGGTCAAACATGCTTTCATCAAGGATGAGGTATCTAAACTCCTTAAAATAGGGTCCATTCGGGAGATTAAATACCCGAATTGGTTAGCAAACGTAGTGGTAGTCCCTAAAAAAGGGAATAAATTAAGAACGTGTGTAAACTATAAAGACTTGAATAAGGCATGTCCCAAGGACTCCTTCCCTCTGCCTAACATCGATCGTATGATCGATGCAACAGCCGGCCACGAGATCCTCAGTTTTATCGACGCCTATTCCAGGTACAACCAAATACGGATGAACCAAGGGCGATCAGGAAAAAACCTCCTTCATCACTAAGTACAACACCTACTGCTATAACGTGATGCCACTCGGACTAAAAAATGCCGGTGCCACTTACCAACACCTAGTAAACCGGATGTTCGAGGAACAAGTAGGAAAATCAATGGAGGTTTACATTGATGATATGTTGGCTAAGTCCTTACGAGCAGAGGACCATTTGAAGTATTTGTAGGAAATCTTCAGCATATTGAAGAAATACAATATAAAGATGAATCCAGAGAAGTGTGCATTTGGAGTCGGATTCGGTAAATTCCTCGGATTCATGGTATCCAATCGGAGAATCAAGATCAATCTCGATAAGATCAAAGCTATCGAAGATATCACTGTTGTGGACAACATGAAGGCCGTACAAAGATTAACCGGATGCATAGCCGCCTTGGGGCGATTCATCTCGAGATCTTCCGACAAGAGCCACCGGTTCTTCTCACTGTTAAAAAAGAAGAATAACTTCTCGTGGAACCTAGAGTGCCAACGTGCCTTGGAGGAGCTCAAGCAATATCTATCGGGCCCACTGCTGCTCCACACGTCGAAGACAAACGAACAACTATACCTGTACCTGGCAGTATCAGAGATAGTGGTAAGAGGAGTCCTAGTCCGGGAAGAGAAAGGTACCCAATTTACCATTTACTATGTTAGCAGAACTTTAGGCGAGGCCGAAACTAGATATCCTCACCTAGAAAAATTGGCGCTCGCTTTGCTAAGAGCCTCTAGGAAACTAAAACCGTATTTTCAATGTCACCCCATATATGTTGTGAATACTTACCTATTGAGGAATGTAATGCATAAACCCGAGCTCTCGGGACGGTTAGCCAAATAGGCCGTGGAGATCAGTGGTTACGATATTGAATATCGGCCCAAGACCGCCATCAAATCTCAAATTTTGGCAGACTTTGTGGCTGACTTTACGCCGGCCCTAATACCCGAGGTCGAAAGAGAGTTATTGTAGAACTCGGGGACTTCTTCGGGGATTTGGACCTTCTTTACGGACGACGCCTCGAACACAAAAGGGTCCAGACTTGGCATCGTATTGAAGCCACCAACCGAAAATATAGTTAGACAATCTATTAGGGCTGTAAAATTGACTAACAATGAAGCCGAATATGAGGTCATGATTGTACGTCTCGAACTAGCCAAAATTTTGGGGCAGAGGTGATCGAAGCTAAGTGTGACTCCCTCCTTGTGATGAACCAAGTTAATGGAACGTTCTAGGTCAGAGAGGAACGAATGCAAAGGTACCTGGATAAGTTACAGGTAACATTATATCGGTTCAAGGAATGGACTCTATAACACGTACCTCGGGATCAAAATAGTGAGGCCGATGCCCTTGTTAACTTGGGGTCGTCGGTCGAGGACGATGAGTTCAACTTGGGGGCAGTCGTACAACTCATGATATCGGTAGTAGAAGAAGGCCACACCGAGATAAACTCAACGAGCCTAACTTGGGACTGGAGAAACAAATATATAGAATATCTGAAGACCAAAAAACTGCCCTCAGATCCAAAAGAATCGAGGGCCCCGTGTACGAAGGTAGCCCGGTTTAGCTTGTTAGAAGATGGAGCCTTGTTCAGAAGAACATTCGATGGTCCGCTCACAATATGTCTAGGACCGGGAGATACCGAGTACATTCTGAGGTAAATTCACGAAGGTACCTGCGGAAATCATTCAGGCGTCGAATCATTGGTTCGAAAATAATTAGAGTCGGCTACTACTGGATCAACATGGAAAAGGACGCGAAGGAGTTCGTACGAAAATGTGATGAATGTCAAAGGCATGCTTCGTTGATTCATCAACCCAGGGAGCTGCTGCATTCTGTCTTGTCACCCTGGCCGTTCATGAAATGGGGGATGGACATTGTTGGCCCCCTTCCATGGGCACCCGGTAAGGCTCAATTTATATTGTTTATGACTGACTATTTTTCTAAGTGGGTGGAAGCCCAGGCATATGAGAAGGTCAGGGAGAAGGAAGTCATCGATTTCATTTGGGACCACATCATATGCCGGTTCGGAATGCCGGCCTAGATTGTGTGCGACAATGGGAAACGGTTCATCGGCAACAAAGTAAGCAAGTTTCTCAAGGACCATAAGATCAAAAGGATTCTATTAACACCCTACCGCCCTAGTGGGAACGAACAAGCAGAGTCCACTAACAAAACCATACTCCAAAGCCTTAAAAAGAGGTTGACCGACGCCAAGGGAAAATGGAAAATAATCTTGCCCGAAGTCCTGTGGGCATACCGTATGACCTAGAAGTCCAGTACTGGGGACACCCCGTTCTCGCTGGTTTACGGTTCCAAAGCTCTAATACCGGTCGAAGTTGGAGAACCGAGTCTCAGGGTCCGATATGCAACTAAAGAATCAAACGACGAAGCCATGAATACGAGCTTGGATCTGATAGATGAAAAGCGCGAAGCCGCTCTTGTTCGGTTGGACACCCAAAAACAGCGGATCGAGATGTATTACAATCGAAGAGCCAACCTTCGACATTTCAATATCGGGGACTTAGTGTTAAGGAAGGTCCCGCTAAGCACCCAAAATTTGAACAAAAGGAAGTTGGGGCCGAACTGGGAAGGTCCTTATCAAATCATCGAGATCACCGGAAAGGGATCATACAAACTCAGAACAATGAACAGTGAGCAACTACCGAACAACTGGATCATAACTTACTTAAAGCGATATTACTGCTAAGGTATGACCCCATTCACTCCTTTTACTTATTTGTATTTTGAACTAACACTTGCAGGCGACCGTCAAAGAACGACACAATTTGTAGGCCTGAAAGCACGCGTTGCACTCTTTTTCCCTTGAATCGGTTTTGGCCCAAACGGGTTTTCCGGCAAGGTTTTTAGCGAGGTAACAATAAATCGTGCTAACTTAGAATTGAAGGCCGGCTACGAAGTGGTGTCGAAGATCATGACAATAGTATTCAAGGCTTCTCTATGATCGGCCTCGAACACGGGGGGGCATCACCCTCAAATAATGACTTTAGCATGGAAATAAACTTTGTGATCGAATAGTCTCGGCTCGATCGATAGGATTTACTGTAAGGGCCAAACGGTCAAATGAACCGTGCCCACATAGACTACTCTAGCCCTAACATAAAGCTTGTACACTTGTGTAATTGTATATATTACTCACTGAAAGAAAAAGAAGTTTCTACCGTGAAGATAAATATCTTGTCCCTTAAATTTGTTTTCCTCTTAAGGAATTTCCTACATTGGATCCCCTAAAGATATCGAGCCCAAGGGCCGCCTTTATCCGGGTTCAAAAGATCGCTCTTACTCGGGGAGTGCTGTCCAAAGACAAACTCGGACGACCCAAGCTATCAGAGCTCGGGGGGCACAAGACCTATTAGGCAGCGCCTGAACCTTAAAGGCTACGGCCATCCCCATTTGGGGACTGCTATCTTGGGCAAGCCCGGATAACTCGGGGTAACAAGACCACTGGGCAACACCCGAACTAAAAAGGCTACGGCCATACAAAAATGGCTCGGAGACGTACGAGACCCGTAACAAAAAAAAAGGCCTTTAGAATTTCTAAACCGGTTCAAAAGGCTACCCTCGGAAAGATTATCATCTAAAAGGTTCTAAGTATTTTGGGGAAAGCTTCCGGTCATACAGAACCCACACAAATCGTAAACAAAATAATATCGAAAGAAAGGCCTGTTCGAACCTCCAAACAAAACCTAATTATTACATGCTAAGGCATTTCGATATCTTTGCAGTCATAAAGAACAAAGCAAAAAGAAACGAGCTTAAAAACTGTTGAAGGGAAAAACAATAGCCTTATATATATTGTCACGTCCCAAAACTAACCCCTGTCGTGATGACGTCTATCGTGAAACTAGGCAAGCCGACTCATTTCCAAAACAAACCGATGTTTTCATTTTAAAGATAATTTTAAGGTTATTTGACATAAAACCTCCATTAAAAGAGTTCAAATCAAAGTAAAACAGAAGTACGGAAAAGAAAAGCCCGGCATCGGGGTGTCACTAGTCATAAGCATCTGCTATAATCTGTCTAACAATATCAAGGCTAACTCAGCCTGGAAAATAGCTAAATACAACTAGAGGAAGATAAGAGGGAGAAGAGCAGGGGCTGCGATCGCCAAACAGGTACCTTGCTGTCTCCAAGAAAATCTGCAACCAGAACACTCAATAACCGCTACTGTGTCCAGCTATACCTGAATCTGCACACAAGGTGCAGGGAGTAATGTGAGTACGCTAACTCAGTAAGTAACAACAATAAATAAAGACTGAGCAGTAGTGACGAGCAATAAAGCATATAACGTTCATATCAGGAAATCTCAGTAAAATACCACATGCTTTTAAAATCAGGATTTGAATCAAACATCTCGTTTAAAGCCAGTTCCAGTAAAAATCATTTAAAGATATTTTTCCAACCGTTTTTCAAACGAAGGCTCAATGCAAAGGTGAGCAAAACAATGATGAAATCATAAACCGCCCCTCGGGCAAAACATCACTCATATACAGCCCCTCGGGCAAACCTCACAGTCACTCGTGCCACTCGGGCATACCTCACAATCACTCTTGCCACTCGGGCATACCTCACAATCACTCATGCCTCCCAGTCACTCAACACTCGGCACTCGCACTCAGTAGATACTTGCGCTCACTGGGGGTGTGTACAGACTCCGAAGGGGCTCATTCAGCCCAAACACTATAATTTTCACGGACAACTCACGTGCTGCACGGACAACTCACGTGCTATAATAATAAAGTATGCTGCAGGTGGGCAGC
>AWOL01S0018249.1:9321-20346 GCA_000715115.1 Nicotiana otophora
TACCGTGTGTTGATGTAGGAATCAGGTCTTGTGGAAATAACCGGATGGTGAGAAATTTGGTTCTAAGGCCTATTGGTATGGGTGGAAGGAAAAACCTTCAGTTGGGGTGGTGTTATCAGGCTTACGAGGATTTGGGGTGACGTGGGGTCACCCCGGGTTTTCATGGAGTTCACTTGGGGGTATAGCAAACGTATGGCAACAATATAAGTCCAGATTTCAGGAGAGGCCGCAGTCTTAGTCTCAACAACCCATTTAGACTGGGTTAGAAGATTTGATGAAGTCTTTCATTATCAAGACATATAAGAGATTAGATATTAGAAGATTTGATAAATTTTTTCATTATCAAGACAGATGAGAGATCAGATGCTCATGGTGCAACTATTAAAGAATTTGGAACAGATTTGCGTAGCTTGGAGAGACAAGTACAACAAATTGCAGATATATTGTCTGAAAGAATCCTAGGTACTCTGCCAGCTGATACTAAAATAATCCCAAAGAAACGGTAAATGTTGTGACCTTGAGAAGCACGCAAGTATTGAAAAGTCCCACTCCAGTCCAAAAAGAGGTGATACCTGAAAAATAAAGTGGGGAGGAGCTAAAAATTGAAGATGGTAAGAAGAAGAAAGGTAAGAAGGGAGTAGAAAAAAAGAAGAAAGAGGAAACTTCAAGAAGGAAGGACTCTAATGAAGAGACCAAGCACATGCCTGCCTTACCTTTTCTCTAAAAGCTCTATATAGAAAAGTTGGACAAGCAGTTTGAGGGATTTTTAGATATGCTGAGACAGGTTAATGTAAACCTGCCATTCACCGCAGTTCTCTCACAAATGCAAGTTTATGCAAAGTTCTTGAAGGAGATCCTTACAAAAAAGAGGAAGGTAGAAGAGACATCGGTAGTCAAGCGCACAGAGCATTGTAGTAAAATCTTTCAAAACAAACTCCCATAAACGTGTGGAGATCCAGGGAGTTTTACTATACCTTGCTCTTTAGGCACTCTTAACTTTGATAAATCTTTATGTGATTCTGGTGCCTCAATGAATCTAATGCCTTTGTGAATTTACAGGAAACTAGAGAATGTGATTAGAGAGATAAGGTCTGCACCAATATCATTGCAACTGCAGATCAAAAACAGATAACACCCAATGGGATAGTTGAAGATGTCTTAGTATGGGTGGATAATTTTGTATTTACAGTAGACTTTATAGTGGTGAAGATGGAGGAGAATAAGGAGATACCCCTCATCCTAGGAAGACTATTATTAGCAACAGGTAGAGCAATATTAGATATACATGAGAAAAAGCTCACGTTTAGAGTGGGGGGAGAGACTGTAACGTTCAAGATGGATGTAGAAAAGGGGGTGAAAAATGAGAAGGAAACTGCAAGTGTTGAGTGGAAGGTGAAAGGTGTGAAAGAGAAGACTGCATTAAGTGAAAAGGATAAGTGTGGGGTGTACCCCAAGAAGGCTGAAAAGAAGTTGTCTGCATGGATGTGTGCACTAGTTCGGGTGCGTGGAATGGACCCCGACTAGATATTCAGGGAAGTTTCCTCTACCTTATACTTTTTAATTGTATGCCATGGGGACATACCACAACTTAAAGTGTGTGGTGGGGGATATTTGTATGTTGTATGTATATTAGTCTTAGTTGTTGCTTTAGTTAGTTTGATTGTTTTTGCTTTTGTTAATTTGAGTAGTAGAAACAAATTGAAAAAAACATAAAAATTTTAAATTTTTTGATTTTTCCCGACGATGGATATCATTCGACATGTTTCTTTAGGGATTAAAGTCGAAAGAAAAAGACAAAAGAAATCTTTTCTTAGGTAGTGTATCAATTCCTCCTTGGTTTTTCTTTGTGCCACGATTCTTTTCCAAGGGCTTTGTTTGATTCTGGTGTAGTAAGTTTTTATTTTGTAGAAGTAGGAAACCTTGTGCTGTGATTTGAAATGAAAGCAATATCTCTTGACATTATTATACCTTTAGAATAGTGAGTGCTTTATTTGTCACGCTTAGGCTCAGTTTTTCACTCTTGTATAATTGCCTTAAATGGTATGAGCTTAACTTTACTTAATTTCTTTGACTAGAGTGTCTTGATAATCCGATCTTGAGTGAGTTATGTGCCATGTGTGTGAGAGGTTTTGTGTTATTATATGCATTGCATTTGATGTCTAGAACTTTCCACGTGTGTTTGCAAAATGAAATAGTAGTTTTGTTCAGTTTTGGAAGTGATATAAATATTTCTTTGTTGAGGTTTTAACCACCTAATTGTTATGTATCTTAGTTAAACCCTTTGAGCCTATAATCTTATTTCTTTGGCAACCATATTAGAAGTTTTACTCATTTGTTTGAGTTGACCATCTATTTGAACCTTATACCTCTCGTGAGCACTTGGAATTGTTATGAACTTTGTAAAAGTTGAAGTGTGGGGTGGCTGGTTTGGATTTGGAGTGGATCTAATGAAATAAGGATAAAGGTGCACTGTTTGGAAAACGTAAGAGCCACTTCAATTGAAAAAAGAAAGAAAACATAGTTGTATTGTTGTGAAAAACACTTTCATGGATAAGTGGTAACTCTTGATGTAATTATGCTTAAATAATTTGGGAGTTGATGTATATTGATGTGAAGGTGGAGTTTTGGTTACAACCAATTAAAGTCCTACTTGATCCTTGACTGAATGAACTCGATTAGTAGAGTAGTACGCTACAGGCAATCTTATGGTTCATCTTTTGTGGCATATGAATGTTGTTTCTGAGAGTGAACAAATTCTTTCTATCTTGAGTTCCTAATTGTTCTTAAATTTTATTGTGTGGCTCTCTATTGTTGTGTGTGGACACTTGATTCAAGAAGGAAAGGCAATGTCGTTGACCTCTATGTTAGAGTAAGTGAGCGAGTTATAAATAATGCGTGGTTCTTTTGAGTGAAATCCTGAGGTGAATATGTTACACTATTGTGCTTACACATTAAACTGTTTGTCGATACGACATCAGAGTATAGCTATATTAGCATTTTCAAGCCACTGCACTAGCAGCTCCCAATGGGACCCACTTAGGTGGTGGACGACCCTTGAACATTTTAACGGGGTTGGATGCCTCATTTTTGGCTATTTTTGATCAAGAAAATTTCCCAAACTCTCTCAACACCTCTCTAACAGCTCTCCAAGGTTCCAAGTCTAAATCCAAGGTGGTTTTACCTAGACCTATCCTCAAAAGTTAGCCTAAGTGAAGAAAATAGTCTCTATAGTGTTATGATGCCATTAAGGGTGCCTGTAAGCTAAAGGAAGCTTTGGTTAGAGTTTTTTCTGATTGTTTAAGGTATGTATAACACTCTATTTCTTAGGTTTAAGCTTATATATGTGTTGATTAAGTTACTTGGATGAAGAATTACAAGATAGAACTTGAAGTTGTATATGAAGTTGTTGTCTCTTATTGGACTATTTGGAGTTGTGTATATGACTTCAAATGGCTGAAAATCGTGGGGAATGGCTTGGTTATAATGTTCGTATTGTTGTTATGCTGGTAAATATTTTTAGTATATTGATGATGTTTTAAATAGGAGAATAAGCAACCACACAATACCTAGAAGTTGTCCATATTGTTGTAATATGTTGTTGGGTTGCTTGATGTTACTTTTATGATGGATATAAGGTTGTAATGTCATGACAATATATGTTTTTATATTCTGGACTGTTTGAAGGTATTTTAAGTATAGGGGAGATAGTAAAAAGAGTTGGGGTTTGGTTCCAATCCAAGCTTACCGCTCATCGTGTTAAGTAGTAGTTCTGATGGTGACATTTGTGCACTTATTGTTGTGTAGGGTGAATTTTGTTGTTGGGTTGTTCAGTGTGTTGTGGTGCTGAAAGTATAAAGTTGAAGGTCATATGTGATCTTGTTGTTTTTATGGACTTGGGGAAAGAAAGGAAAACAAGGGAGATGCGGCCTGTTTTAATAATAAATAAGCTTGTCGTTCGTTGTACGATAGTTGCATCTTTCGTAGCTTAACGATAGCATTATTATCGTTGTTATAGACTAAAGTGCAATAAGACGATGTGAACGTGGTCATTGGATAGACTATGATACAAACGAAATGAGCAAACATGAAACTTTCACAAATGGCGTTATATACGCATATATTATATGTATATGCGTCATGGGGAAAGGTTACGGTGTTATATATGCACAGCCACCTGATTAACTGGCATATGTTTATGATTTCATCCACTGAGGCCGAGATGATATGATGGGATGCCCTCAGAGACTTGATAATGTTATGTACGCATATACCTATGCATGATATGACATTTATACCTATATACATGACACTATGAAGATTTCATGATTACTGAGCTATTCAGACTTACAAATTTAGTCCTTTACTCCATGTTTCTTTCACGTCTTTTATTTACTTCTTTTCATGCCTTACATACTCAGTACTTTATTAGTACTAAAGTCCCTTTTTCCTGGAGACACTGTGTTCCATGCCCGTAAGTCCTGGTAGGCAGGTTGACAGTCCTCCTAGTAGGCTATCTGCTCATTGTAAGGTATTAGTGCACTCCACTTGCTCCGACGTTGTCTATTTGGTCAGTATGCTTTGGGTATGTATTGATTGGTATGGAGGGGCCCTGTCCCGACCATTATGATTTTTATGTACTCTTAGAAACTTGTAGATAGATGTCATGTTTATGGGTACTTGTATGGCCTTGTCGGCCTTTGTATTGAGTGTACAAATGATCATGTCGCCCTTATAGGCCCTAATGTCACATATATAAGTTTCTATATCATGCTGGATCGTCATATGTCAAGTATTCATTTATGTTTTATTCTGGTTATCTCATGACGGTCCTTCTATCCTATTTACCCATGATGGTGTGATATGAAAGATACATTACGTTGGTACTCGGTTGAGTAAGGCACAAGGTACCCTTAGCGGCCGTCCGATTTAGGTTGTGATAATAAGGCCTTCTAAGGAGCCATATAAATACTCGATGGGCAGCTGTTGTTGTAGGCGAACTCTGCAAGCAGTAGAAACTGATCCCATGAACCCCTGAAATCCATAACATAGGCACATAGCATATCCTCCAAGATCAGATGGTGCGCTCGGACTGCCCGTCTGTCTGGGGTTTGAAATGTTCTACTCAACTAAACTTATGCGCCTAACTCACACTGCACAGCTCTCTAGAAATACAATGTGAAGAGCGTGCCTCGATCGGAGATAATGTACACCAGCACACCATTCGTGGATTCTTCGCACATTCGAGGATCAACACATGTTTAAGTAGGGGATAATGTATTGACCCGACAACTTGTTATGAGAATTTATATTTAGTTAGGTGGTTTGAGGTAATGCGTAAAAATGTATGGTGTATTATGACTTTTGTGTATCGTTTGTTTTGGTTCCTTGGCAGTTCATGATCGATTTGGAAGAATGATTCTCAACTAGGAAACGTTAAGTGGAAAGAGTTGACCAAGATTGAATTTTGTGTATTTGAGCTCGGGACGGTATTTCTTTTATTCTAATAGGGCCATATGGTAATTTTGGACTTATGCATATGCCCGAAATTGGATTAGTAGGTTTCTAGGCTGATTTGGTACTTTTGGCGAAAGTTGACAATTTGAAGGTTTAGAATTTTTCTAATTTTCCACGGTTTGACTTTATTTCTATCGCGATTGGATTTTGGTTTTATGACTTTGTACGACTCCGTTTTTTCATTTCGAACATGTCTGCAAAATTTGGTGTCATTTCGAGCTTGTTTAATAGGAATTAGATGTATGTTGTCTTTTTGCAATTGTTAAGTTTCATTGTAATTTTTGTGTGTTTTGTTGTCGGATTCATGGTTTTGGACGTTATTTTGGTATTTTTATTGCGTAAATGAGTTCGTATGATGATTATGTACTTGTGCAAATGGTTGGAGTGGAGCCCTGAGGGATCGGGTGAGGTGTGGATGCGTCCCGGAGAGTTTGAGAGAGGTTAGGATTTTTGTAGGTGTTCTGTTCTCGCATTTGCAAGGAAATGGTCGCATTTACGATTATCGCATTTATGAGATCCTACTCACTTTTGTGATATAGCGCTAGGGGACCAACTTTTGCAATTTTGGAACTAATATCGCATTTGTGATGGGTTCTGGGTTCGCATATGCGAACCCCTGATAGCATTTGTAATGGGGAGCTGGGACTAGAGTAGGCCTTTTTGCGATTGCTTTCTCGCACTTGCGAGCCTGCTAGGTTTGCATTTGCGAACCAGTTGTCGCATTTGCAATAGGCTCAGGGTTGGGGTAGTCTTTGCATTTGCGATGCCTGTGTCGTATTTGCGAACCTCTTGTTGCAAATGCGACATCTGCAACTGATTATATGTAGTGTATTTCGGAACATAGCTTCGTTCATCATATTTTTGAGGCCTAAACTTGGTGGAAGGCGATTTTGCAGAGTCATTTACATATACACTTTTGGGTAAGTGATTTTGATCCTTTTTTATTACATAACATGATTGTTTAGGAGATTTAACTTCTAATCCATGGAATTTGAAGAGAATATTTGGGAAATTTTGTCAACAACAATAACCTAGTAAAATCCCACAGATGGGGTCTGGGAGGTTAGAATGTACTTAGACCTTACCCCTACCCCAAAGGGGTAGAGAGGCTATTTCTAGAAGACTCTCAACTCAAGGAGACAAAAATAGACAACAGAGTCTATGACAGCAAGAAAAATCAGAAAAATAATATAAGCATCATAGGAAAAAGAAAATAGATGGAAAAGTAATAACAACAACCAGTAATAACACCACAGTACAGTGAAAAAATGGAAACATAGTGCGGAGTTAACATACACCACTAATAGTCTAAGAAAATACCCTAAGAGACTAATCCCCCCTTCGGAACGAAGGAGAAAAATGCTCGACTCCTTCCTAACCTTCAACCCTAATGCTCAACCTCCACACGTTCCTATAAACAGCCATGTCCTCGAAAATCTGAAGTTGAGCCGTGTCCTACTTGATCACTTTATCCTAATAATTCTTAGACCTCCCTCTACCTCTTCTCATAACTGCCAAAGCCAGCCGCTCAAACCTCCTAACTGGATCATCTTGGCTTCTCATCCGCATGTGCTCGAACCATCTAACCCTCGCTTCCCACATCTTGTCATTTATGGGAGACATGCTTAACTTCTCCTGATTATCTTCATTCCTAATCTTATCCAACCTAGTGTTCCCACACATCCATCTGAACAACCTCATCTCTACTACTTTCATCTTTTGGATATGGGAATTATTGACTGGCCAACACTGTACCCCATAATATATGGCCAGTCTAGCCACCTCTCTATAGAAGTTGCCCTTAAGTTTCAGTGGCATATTCTTGTCAGACAGTACTGTAGACGATAACCTTTATTTCATCCACCCCACCCTATACGATGTGTGACATCCTGATCTATCTCTCCACCCCCTAAATAATTGACCCAAGGTATTTTAAACTACCTCTCTTGGAGATGACTTGTGAGTCAAGCCTCACTTCCAAGTCTTCTTCTCACGTCACATCACTGAACTTGCACTCCGGATATTCTATATTAGTCCTACCCAACTTCAATCCTTTAGACTCGAGGGTCTATCTCCAAACCTCCAACCTCTCGTTAACGCCGCCTATCATCTCATCAATCAGAACTATATCATCAGCAAACAACATACACCAAGGAACCTCCCCTTCAGAATATGATGTAATAAGCTCGTAGCTTTACAAGACTCAGAGGGTCTCCCCTAAGTACTACAAGGAAAGACTAGCTGAGGAAATAAGGAAGAAAGATTCAACATAAGTATAGTAACTTGAAAAAGAAATGGTCTTGTAACAACAGTCTCACTACAATATTGGATGCACTCCATAACAAAGTGGCACCTATGGTGACTAATGAACGGAAGTCAAAAGTGATATTTGAAATCATATGAGTTACAGGGAATTCCAGAATTCGTGGGCTCTAAGATAAGCTAAGTATCCATGCAGCAAGTGGAAGAATGACCAAAAAAAGTAATTGCTTACATTTAAAGACAACTGAGAAGGCACATAAGGAAGTATATTGTGTTAGCAACTGAAAGGAAGGTTGCGAGTAGTACAAATAGATATGTGTAGGTCGCAAGCTAAAGTATGGTAGAGAAACAAGGTTTTACCTAGATATGAGTAAGGATTATAAAAGATGAGTGAGAAGGTGACAAGAATAGGCAAGGCCTTGGGATTAAGCCCATCAAAACAAGAGAGTTTATGGTTTCCTTAAGTTATTAAAAGCTCAGTATAGCCTAAATGAACTCAGAGGAGTCTAAGACAATGAGCAATTAAAAAAGATGACATGTTGCCCTGGTAGTAGAATAAGGGTGTAATTGTGATAGATAATAGGATGACATTTATGCCTTTGATTGATTAATGATATAAAGAAAAGGGATTTCATGAATTGCAAATATTAGAATACCCCCCCCCCCTATGAAATGAAGTGGCATGCTATGAACTAAGGTTATTTAAGTATAGTATTATCCCTAGGTGGTTCAGGCAAATCACTTCAAATATTACCCGATGTGACTTGTACCCTAGTGATAATGTATTACGTAAGAGGTTTCAACTTATCTGTGGTTAATTATGGATCAACATTAAGATGAATCAACAACGGATAGATAAAAGTTACAACGTATGAGATGAGATTAGGATATGAGATGAGATTATGCCATCATTCTTAAGATGAACAGTGATAAGGAATCATTAGAGGGCCTAGATTTATACATATAGGATAAGCTGAGAGAGAGTAACCTGGAGTTGGGCAGTAAATCTCGGTAATAATAAATTGAAGTAAGTGTTATGGTATAGTATAACCTACCTAGATTTAGTAAAGCCACAAGCATAGATAACTGAGGCTATGAAACAAGATATAGAAATATTCATAAGTTTGACAAAGTACCAAGCAAAGGACTTCAGTACACCTATAGATGCCTAGAAGAATAGCTTGTCATAGTTCTATACATGTTCACAAAGTTCGGCCTAGATATTGGCTAAAGGATGAAGGAAAGAGAAGATAAGGGTCACATAGTCGCACATACAAGGACAAAGTCGTACAGGCTGCATGATAGATAGTAACAATAGTTACGATATTGGATGAATTCCGACCACAAGTCATGGTGTGAGAAAGAGGCCTAAAGGGGGGAATGCACTGGCCTTCAGATTTATTTGCAGAACAATTGCATAGATGGCAAGGATAGTATTAAAGTATTCCTAAGATCTATAGGTTATGAGACTGATAAGCGCATAAGTCAACATTCGAAGATGAATGTTCCAAAGAGGGAATGATGTTACACCCCATGTTTTCATACGTGAGAGTACATTGTAAGTCAATTGATGTAAGCTCAAAAATGAGATTATATTTGAAAGTACATAAATTAAGTTAATCATGTTACCTTGGAGGTTACAAATATTTAAGATCATGAATAACAAGTACCAAGAGGGTTGGAAGTCTTAGAAGCTAAACGAATAGAAGAAAATAAGTTTCATCGAAAGTCAACAAGTTGGTTATGTTATAACATGTACTTTTGGGGGGAGACTAGGGTTATTAACATGATAAGGAGGTTATTTTATGATTTAGTTTAGTCATATGATAGTCTTGTGTTATGTTTTGAAGCTAAGCAAGTTGTGGAACAAAAGTTGGCAAAGGTCATCACAAGTTACATTCATAAATGTACTAAACATTAGGTCAAATGTAGCGGAGCTCTTCTCTCAATATACAAGGTATTACGGGATTATCCACCTAAATAATTGAATATTTATGAGTCTAGTTTCTAAAACATTAAACTGCTTGTCGATACGATATCAGAGTATAGAGATATGCGCATTTTTGCAAGACTGCACTAGCAGCTCCGAATTGGACCCACTTAGGTGGTGGACGACCCTAGAACATTTTAACGGGGTTGGATGCCTAACTTTTGTCTATTTTCGACCAAGAAAATTTCCTAAACTCTCTCAAAACCTCTCTAACATATCTCCAAGGTTCCAAGTCTAATCCAAGGTGGTTTTACCTAGACCTATCCTCAANCAAAGTTCGGCCTAGATATTGGCTAAAGGATGAAGGAAAGAGAAGATAAGGGTCACATAGTCGCACATACAAGGACAAAGTCGTACAGGCTGCATGATAGATAGTAACAATAGTTACGATATTGGATGAATTCCGACCACAAGTCANTTATAACACTTTGTTCCTTGGGCTTAAGCTTATATGTGCATTGGTTAAGTTATTTAGATGAAGAATTACAAGATAGAACATGAAGTTGCATAAGAAGTGTTTGTNGCCTTCAGATTTATTTGCAGAACAATTGCATAGATGGCAAGGATAGTATTAAAGTATTCCTAAGATCTATAGGTTATGAGACTGATAAGCGCATAAGTCAACATTCGAAGATGAATGTTCCAAAGAGNGGGGAATGGCTTGGTTATAATGTTAGTATTATTGTTATGCTGGTATATATTTTTAATATGTTGATAATGTTTTAAATTGGAGAATAAGCAACCACACAATACCTAGAAGTTGTCCATATTGTTGAAATAGCATTATTATCGTTGTTGTAGATTAAAGTGCGATGAGATCATTTCAACGTGGCCATTGGATAGACTGGGATAAGGCATATTAAGGCTATCTCTTCTTTCCTTTTGGCATGATCCATATGATACAAACGAAACGAGCAAACATGCAACTTTCACAAATGACTCTATTCTTAGAAGTAATAGGGATGCCTATGTTCTTGATTCCCCCTGTATCCTCTTATTATATCTTCTGTTCATGGGTCTCAGAAAATACATAAGTTGATAAATTTTATATCACGATATTAAACGAAGGCATATTTATCTTATGACATTCCGAGAGTTCTTATTGACTTATTCATTATGCATTGCATTCATATATACATGTACATTGACCCTTGACCAGATGGTGTTATATATGTGTATATTATATATATATATATATATATGGTATGGGTAATGGTTATGGTGTTATATATGCACCAACCACCTAATCAGCTGGCATA
>AWOL01S0018249.1:22538-43998 GCA_000715115.1 Nicotiana otophora
TATATATATGGTATGGGTAATGGTTATGGTGTTATATATGCACCAACCACCTAATCAGCTGGCATATGTTATGTACTTATACCCAAATACATGACACTATGAAGATTTCATGATTACTGAGCTATTCAGACTTACAAATTGAGTACTTTACTGCATGTTTCTTTCATGTCTTTTATATACTCCTTTTCATGCCTTACATACTCCGTACTTATCACGTCCCAGACCCAGGGAGCGCGACTGGCGCTCAACCGAGTGAACCTGGCCGAGCAAGCCTATTAGATTTCCTTCTACCAAAACTCATCCATGAATAAAGTGATCACCTTATTTCCTTCTTCCGTGGCAGCGATTGTTTTCCGCATATGCAGAGCCGTAGAAGCGGCTATTAGACCGCATATACAGATCTCGGTTTTGGGCTATTTATAACGGTATTTTCAAGGATTGGATCGGGTTAAGTGTTTTTGACTTATATTTGTTTATTCTTCATGATTCAATCATTATGTTTATCATTTAATTAGTGATTTGAGTTGGAGAAATTGGGGGTTCTTGTAAAAACTTTCCTAAAGCATATACTGAGGTTAGAAGGTCGATTTGAGGTCAAAATTGGATAATTGTTATACGGTTAGACTCGTATCGGAATGGGTATTCAGATTTTATAAGTTTGGTCGGGTTTTGAGGTGCGGGCTTAGGGTTGAATTTTTTATTTTCTTTAAAGATTAAAACTTTATTATCCGGAATTACTTCATATGACTTGTATTTATGGTATTAAGTTTTTTGGCTAGATTTGAGCCGTCCAGAGTTGGATTTTCCCGGGAAAGGCTTATTCTTGGACTAATTTAGCTTGTTTGAGGTAAGTATCTTACCTAACTTTGTGTGGGGTAACTACCCCATATGACTTGGGTTAATTTGTGTTATTTGGATTACGTGAAAGATATGTAAACGAGGTGACGAGTGTGTACACGGGTTTGTATGTGGTATTTTAACCAGTTTAGACTATTAGGATCTTTCATACATTTGATTAGAAATAGTAATATCATGATATATCATCCATTGTTAAATTGCTATTACATGCTTTACTTTATGCTGTTATTACATGCTGTATCTTTTATTATCATGTTACCTCTTTTATTGTTGAGTTATTCTTATTTGGAGTTGTTATTTGATGATATATTTTCGTATCGAGTTATTCCATGCATTTAGATAGGGATACTATTTCACACCATCCATTTTATTGATAAGTTGACGTTGTACATTTAAATAGGAAATTGTCATTTTGTGGATACCTTCATTTTGAGTTACTGAAGTTGATGTTATGAAAGCTATTATCACATTTAGGTTGAAGTTGTTGAATAATGAGATATCTTCCCTTATTGAGAAATTATTATTCTTTTAGATTTTCTCACACAATTTGGCATCATAGCCTTCATTTGCAATATGACTCAAAAACATAGCATGTTATTACACATTTCATTCTTGAACACATTCCCAAAGGATAATGTAATGTGATAGGAACGTTCGTAACACATTTTGAATACATAATTTTTGACACTTTGCTTATTCGGGACAATCAAATTTATTGGGAACATCTCGGAACGTGGAATAAAGAACTTGAGACAACCATACTTGGAACTTACGGGAACATCATGGAATTCAATACTAAGAGAGTACTTTAGTTAACATACCTAAACTTCGCCCTTTAATGATACTACAATGATCCACTACACTAAGAAATATCAATCTACAATAACAACATCCAATGGGAACAACATTAGTACCAAATTCCATAGTTTAGGCCATTTAGTCATTTTACCAAACATCTAGTAGGCATGAATCTCTACTTCGCTTAACCATAGAATTAGTTCATCCAACTACTACCATTTACCAACCATTTATTCCACAATTAAATAATTCATAACTTCCAACATCACATACATGACCATCCATCCACACCGAACCAACAAAATTCCATCAAATAATCACTGTTCAATCTCTACAATGGTTATGTATTTAAATTGTGCACTTATGGCTTCCAATCACCATACCATAATTTCTAATACCTAATTCATACTTATGTTCCCATAATATATCCATACATATAAGTCTAAGGGTGTAATCACCTTTTGAAAGAAATCTTGCAAAATCGTCCTTTGAGTTCTTGAAGAAATTTCTTGAAGATCTAAGTATTTTGTGTGTAGATTTCATCAATACTAGTATAGAAGTGATGGAGTTTCACACCAAGATAATGTGGATTACTTACCTCGAAGAAGAGGGGAGTTGGTGGTCTTGAGAGAGTGGAGAAGAGTTCCAAATTTCGTCCAAGTGAAGTGGGGAAAATGAACCCCGAAATTGTAGTATAGGCCCAGATTTTTGAGTTTCGGGTGCTGCCCCGGATGCTATTGCCAGCCCTTCTTTCGGATGCGGCCTCGGATGCTTCTAATCCGTAGTCCACTCCTCTGTAAGCCTTTGGTAATTTGGTCATAACTTCTTATAGAGATGTCTAAATGAGGAACAGTTTGAAGCGTTAGAAACTAGAATCAGAGAGTTTTCATTATATAGGTATATCACAACATAAGTCTTTATATCTAGGGATTTATATTCATTTGAACTCGGGTCTTGTGCTAATTAAGACATCCCTTCCACTTAATGTATCCAACTTGTTCCACACAAATTCTTACCATTCACAAAACTCCTTATAATGTTACAACACACCTTAAACATATATTTTCATTTCAAAGTAATGTGGTCTTATCCCATAGGTCTCCTTTAATACTCGGATACGTTATCCTCAAATATAACTGGCGCACTTTAAAATCTTAAATCATTAGGAAATTATTAACGGGGCCTTACATTCTCCCCCTTTGGGATCATTCGCCCTCGAATGAGGGTCAAAAATCAACATTAGCACCCAATGTGACTCAGTTGCTATAACACACACCAGCAGTTCCAGATTGTTTACTAAATCCCTAAATTTCCAAAATTTTTGCCAGAGTCTTGCTTGTAATTGGGGCCTATCAACCTGTAAGAGAATCGCAAAACCACCTTAACAACATATCCATGACTCAAAAAAGCATCACAGTATATATCAATAACACTGATCTCAAAATTAAGAGCATTACATTGACAGAAGTGGTATCTAGACATGAGTTGCACATATTTAAATCATTACACATAACAAGTACCCTTTTGAACCACAACCATTTGGTTATACAGGCAAGTGAGAATACTCATTTTACTTTGACGGAGGCGGATATCAATTTCCAGACTTATCTAACAGGAGTGACAACTAGGTATCTTTTCTAAGCCAATTACCCATTAACTTCACCTTCAATAGTTTTCACCGGAGAGCTAGGCAAAGGATTTCCAACAACCTTTTGGAACCTAGATACATGATGCATCGGGTCCATGGAGGACAACGATGGGAAAATATCACACTCATAGTTTGGCCTATTTCCTTCAATATGCAATAAGGCCTAATGTGACTACACATACTTTACCTTCCTTAACAATTCACCCAATATATTCATAGAGAAAATCTTGAAAATAGCCTGTTAACTTTCTTCAACTCTAAATCCCTATGCCGAACACCCAAACTAAACCTTTGGTGACCTCCAATAATTACTCTAAGGTGTGGTAGCTTGAATATGACCATAAAATATCCTATCCAATATATTTGATCACAGGAAGATGCTTCTTCTTTGACATGTTTGAACCTTCAACCCCCATAGGTTACTATAAATAATAATAACGAGGTTCGGCATTCAGCTGGAATTATTCAAGAATCCATCAATGTGCTGAGCAGGGCATTTCGGGAGGTTATATCCTAAGAGACATGAAGGTTACTACCAATAGCGCTGACATGGTTAATCATTTTGATGGCGTCATTATTTCGACAAATGAGGCATAGAGTTGCCTAGTAGGCATTAATAATATAGGGACCATGTTCATGATTCTAAGATTTAAAATAAATGAGACATTTTAGACATGTGACATATGGGAGGTATGGTTTGGAGGATAAAGTCATTAGCGTCAGTTATTCTTGGAAGACTATGAGTCATGAAAAGGACAACAATAATTAATTCATTCCATATGTGCCTTGTTCGGCAATAGTAGGCCTCAAAGAAAAATAGCCCAGTACAGGACACTAGTCGCCTCTTGGAGTGTAGGGAAAATCAGTTCAACTCGAAATGAGAATATTTTGGCACCCAGAATGTGATATAGGTTTCAAAATGCATGAAATTGCATTACGCTCTTAGCATTAACCGACACAAAGAATAGATATGCCACAAGCCCATGAGTTTGAAAATGAGGTTGAACACTTGCGAGATTATTGTCATTCTGACAGCCCATCCCTTACCACTAGTTGATCCTATATAAGAGGACTAGAGATACGACAAACTTATCTTTCAAATCAATATGCTCATCATATGTGACAAAACCTGAAAGCAACTAATTTCAACTTTTCACGAGTGAAACCACATAACTAGGACATCCTAATATTGGGGTGAAATCATGTATTGATTAGAGATAATGAACACTTTGCTATGATCTAGACATGTTTCTACTATAAAAACTCTCAAGCTTCCATATCAGGCCACTTCACGGGCAACTACAATACTAGGAACAAATTGAGTTGCTCACGGAGGCATGCTCTAGGTGGACATGAAAGTCATATTAAGATGGGTGAACAAAAAGATCTTCTTGTGATGAATTTGTGAAAACTTTCAAATTTCCTAGAAACTTTATGCAGAGAAGTGACCCCTTTCAATCTACAGGTACACATATGATAGGTGTTGAGCTATGCTCTCATGTTACTAGACAATGAAAATGATTCATGATAATATTCACAAAGGAGTAAAGTAACTGTTCCAGTCATAGGATCCACATACGCAAGAGAGAGTGGCTCAAGAAGGATCTCAAGGCTAGGCCGCTATACATTGGATTTGATACCACATAGGTAAACTTTATGACCGTGCATGCATAAGCACAAGTGAGCAGATGTTATCTATTTGAATAAAAAGCTTCTGTAAGAAATTCCTCAGGTATAGTCTCTTGTTGATAATTTTGGAAAGCAAGTGGGAAGTATTAATCCTAGAGTTATAACTCAATCCAAAGAAATAACTATAGAGCTCGGTTCCACCAGAGATTGTAAGTAAGAGAATTTGTGATAGAGTGGCTTCATGAATAATGCGTCTCATTCAGAAAGTAAGTACATGCAATGTTTTGTGATTCGATGTTTTGGTTAAAACCATATTTGTGTAGGCCTCTTCAATAAGGATGTACATATACGACAAGGAAAATAATGCGGTGTTTATAATAAGGTAGCAAGGAGTGACTCACTTTGTAATTTTAGATTGCTATGGAAATACCTTAGTTGATGCCCCTCGACTCCACATAACATGTATTGGTATCATTGTGACATACCCCCGAATGATATCTCTCACACTTCACGCAATGGGGATGAGGTCCACTAAACTGACTCACCCTACTGACCTGATATTTACCCTTTTTGTATACATCAAAAACATTCCCCATATACTTCCTCTAAGCCTTCATGGCGGGAGTAACAATATTTATACCAGTTTGTTATATGGGCCATTGGAATTTCCCTAGCCTGCCACCCCTAACACACTCTTGAGCGTACTCACAACACGACGCAAAATATTCTTGCCCGCATATCGGGCAGACCGGGATGGGTGTAACCAACCTAAGGGCTTTTGTTCCTATTGTGCCCCTTCTTTCCACAACCATAATATATTTCAAGAATCATCCAACATAAAACCGAGTGGATCTTCTTTCATATCGATTCCGGATTATTGATGCCAATAATCCTCTTTCATTTCTTAGGTGCTCTCACCATATATTCCGGTGGCACGGCAACATTAATAGGAACAAGGACACTTTTCCTAGCAACTGGTTCTTTCAATACCTCCTCGCTGCCTTGAACCCATGGGTTACTCATATAGAAAATGAGATATGATGAGGAAATTAACTTCCTATCTTGAGCTCTATCGCACAATATGGAGTATCAAAGAAGTGTGAAATTCCTAAATGTCCAAGTAGCCTCCTCATTATAGATGTGGTCGATAACACACCGATAAGAACGAATCTACTAGACACGGCTCCGGGACATCCTAGGACACTTTAAAACCTTAGGCTCTGATACCAAGTTTGTCACGCCCCAAACTCGGGAAGCGCGACCTGCGCTCAATCGAGTGAACCCGGCCAAGAAAGCCTGTTAGATTTCTGTCTACCCAAACTAATCCATGAATAAAGAGGAGATGCACTCCAATAATCAAACACTGAAAAGATTTCATTAATAACTCCCATTTCATTTCCACTAGCAGCTTCATTTATAATTTCCAAAATATTACAAGTTTATAGATATAATGAAAAACATTTTTTCCAAGTACCAACATTTCAAGTTCAATTCCCCACATCAAACACCACCCACAACCTGCCTACGGAGCCTCTAAGTACAACAAAAGAGTAATGTAGAAATGCCGACAACAAGGCCCCGGCTATACCTTAAAACACAATGTATAACTCAAATGACAGCAGGCCCAAAATAGAGTGGGGCTCACCAGAATCTACTGAATAGAGAGTGACTGCTAACGAGGACCAAAGCTACCCGCTGATGAACCACCTGCATCCATTAAAGATGCAGCGCCCCCGGCAAAAGCGAAGTTAGTACATATCGAATAGCACTAGTATGTAAAGCTAATTGTCTTCTTTCAAATTAGAATGTCAATGTAAGAAAAGGAAAACCATGGAAACAACAATCAACAACCAATGATATTCAAATGCCAAGTTAAAACATAATAATTCCCAATCAATACCATTGTTCATAATACCAATGGTCACAGTACCAATATTCACAATACCAGTATTCACAATACCAATACCACCGTACTTTTAGCACGGAGTTCGATCACGACCCGATCGGCTAGGCCATCTCATTAGAGACATCAACCACAATCTCTCTCAATACCAATACCACCGTACTTTTAGCACGGAGTTCGATCACGACCCGATCGGCTAGGCCATCTCATTAGAGACATCAACCACAATCTCTCTCAATACCAATACCACCGTACTTTTAGCACGGAGTTCGATCACGACCCGATCGGCTAGGCCATCTCATTAGAGACATCAACCACAATCTCTCTCAATACCAATACCACCGTACTTTTAGTGAGGAGTCCAATCACGACCCGATCTACTAGGCCATCTCATTAGAGACATCAACCACAATCACAATTTCAATCACAATTTCCAGCATAATCGCCACCATGTGTGCGGCATAGTGTCCGATTATGACCCGTTCGGCTAGGCCATCTCACCACAATGTCGTGTGGATCGACATCGTCCTTTTCTATCAATCATCTCATCACAATTAAGGGAAATAATTTTATCACATAAATATCATCCCAAATATGGGTAATAATCACAATCTATTCCTACACCGGCACGTGTAGTTCCGGGGTTAGGTTATTTCAACCTACCCTTCCTTGGTGACTATCTATACTCCCAAAGATATTATTATTTCTTTTGCACACAAAGGTAACATAGGTACAAATGTATTTACCTCACCGCCTTTCACATTGTACGAATCTCCACTAGTATTTTCAACTAATAACAACAACAATATTCCCTTGGCTCTTTTGGCCATTCACAAGTTTCTTTATTCAAGGCACGATGGCCGTATTTGATATTCCACACTTTCATTTCTTCCCTCTCACGTGTCATCATCATAAATATCAATATATATAATATTCTGAAAATTACAACTTTAAGTTCATTAGAAATGAACAATTTAAGCACAATAGATTTCTTTCCGAGAAATGGAGTAAAATAATTGGCAATTGATGCGCAAATTAAAATCATCAACAAGTGTCACACCATTAATTCATTAAATAGTTTTAGCCAAAAATGTAAATACATAATTTCCACTCACGAATATATAAGAACGCAAAACACATTGAAAATACTCACAAAGCATAGCATTTGTTAAAACAGCCACATATGGGCATGACTTCGGTTCATAAGCTTTTAGGCAATTCTATTTTCGTAGTCAATTTTGGAACAGTTGAATCAAAGCTCATTTCATAATCTTTCTCACATCATTTCATTTCATTGGCACAACCACATATGGGCATTTGTTAATCAAAGCTCATTTCATAATCTTTCTCACATCATCTTATTTCATTGGAACCATTGGCCATAAGTATAACCTTCACTCTTGGCACGTTGGCCACACTTTATATCCCCAATTCAGTTATTTCACTTCCAACCATCTTTATAGATTATCAACAATAAGACATTTCCAATCAAGACTTTAGGTACACATATGAGCAATTTAGAGTCTTAAGCATACTGAGATTTTCTCACACAATTTGGCATCATAGCCTTTATATGAAACATGACTCAAAGACATAGCATTTTAATACACATATTATTCTTGCACACATCCCGAAAGGATAACATAATGTGATAGGAACGTTCGTAACACGTTTTGAATACATAATTCTCTATACTTTGCTTGTCCAGGTCAATCAAATTTATTGGGAACATCTCGAAACGTAAACTTCAGACAACCATACTTGAAACTAATGGGAACATCGTGAAATTCAATTCTAAGAGAGTAGTTAAGCCAACATACCTAAAATTCACCCCTTAATGATACTATAGTGATCCACTACACTACGAAACATCAATCTACAATAACAACATCCAATGGGAACAACATTAGTAACAAATTCTATAGTTTAGGCCATTTAGGCAATTTATCAAACACATAGTAGGCATGAATCTTTACATTTCTTAACCATAGAATTAGTTCATCCAAATACTACCATTTACCAAAAATTTATTCAACCATCATTCTTAAATAATTCATTACTTCCAGTATCACATACATGACCATCCATCCACACCCAACCAACAAAATCCCATCAAATAATCACCTTTCAACCTCTACAATGGTTATGTATTTAAATTGGGAATGTATGGCTTCCAATCACCATACCATAAGTTCTAATACTTAATTCATACTCATTTTACCATAATATATCCATAAAATTAAGTCTAAGGGTGTAGGATTATATTCTGGAAGAAATCTTGCAAAACCCTCCTTTGAGTTCTTGAAGATCTAAGTATATTATGTGTAGATTTCATCAATACTAGTGTAGAAATGATAGAATTTCACACCAAGATAATGGGTATTGCTTACCTTTAAGAACAGGGGAGTTGGTGGTCTTGAGAGAGTGGATAAGAGCTCCAAAATTCGTCCAAGTGAAGTGGGGAAAATGAACCCCGAAATCTGGGTTTCGGATGCTTCCCCGGATGCTATGGTAGCACTTCACTGACAGCCTTCTTTCGGATGCAGCCTCAGATGCTTCGCATCCGTAGTTCACTCCTCTGCCAGTCATTGGTAATTTGGTTATAACTTCTTGTAGAAATTTCCAAATGATGAACGGTTTGAAGAGTTAGAAACTAGAGTAAGAGGGTTGTAATTAGATAGGTATATCACAACCTAAGTATTTATATTAAGGGATTTCTATTCGTTTGAAGTCGGGTCTTGTGCTAATTGAGACATCCTTTCAACTTAATATATCCAACGTGTTCCACACAAATTCTTACCATTCACAAAACTCTTTATTATGTTCCAACACACCTTAAACTTATATTTTCATTTCAAAGTAATGTGGTCCTATCCCATAGGTCTCCTTTAATACTTGAATACATTATCCTCAAATACCGCTAGCGCACTTTAAAATCTTAAATCATTAGGAAATTTTTAATGTGGCATTACACAATACACAGGTGTGTTTCATAGACCGTTCATAGTGTTTAGTTACACAATACACCTGTGTATTTCATAGACCTTTCACAGGATTCACATATATCATACAATACACATGTGCGTTTCATAGACCGTTCACAATATTCATTCATATTATATTATACACCTATACGTTTCATAGCCCATCCATAGGGTTCACATATTATACACATATGTGTTTTATATCTCGTCCATAGGGTTCATAACATATCATTATGCACATAACAATTGTTAAACTCAAAGCGACATGATTAACATTACATTAAGGTCGTAAGTTCCCGGATTATTGGAACACTTCATGTTCATGCTCATCTTGGAGAATCATAGCTCATTATGTTAGCACATGTATGGTGAATCAATAATTCCATTTCAATGGCACATGAGCCCAATTTCGTTTCTTAAGGTTCATCATCATTTAGCATAGGACATCTCCCTTTCATCTCGTTATTCACTCACTTGACATCATGAGGTCATTAGCTAAGTTCATGATTCTTGATGACTTGACATCGAAGTCATTTATATATATTATTTTAGAAGCGTAGAACTATAGTTGAAACCATTGGGACATAGAACATCTCAAAAATTTCATTCAGGCAAACAACCACATTTCATGTTCATACTATCACTTCATTAGTACTTTCAACTATTTACAACATCATTAATTCATTAGATCCCTTTTTCCATACATATTATTCTTCATTCATGGAACGATGGCCGTATCTCATATTGCATACATTCATTTCATTACTTTCAAGGCTCATCATTATAAACATCAACATAGAGAATATTCTTGAAGTACCTTTCCCCAAAAGTGCAATACGTAATTTCAACTCATAAATATGTAAAGGCTTAAAACACATTGTAAATACCTACCAAGCATAGCATTAGTTAGAACAACCATATTTGGACATGACTTGAATACGTAACTTTTGGGTAATTCTCTTTTCGGAGTCAATTTGGAATAGTTGAATCAAGGCTCATTTCATAATATTTCACACATCATTTCATTTCGTTGGCGCTATTGGCCACACGTATAACTTTCATTCTTGGCATGGTGTTCACACTTTATATCCCCAACTCACTACTTCACACTTTATATCCTCAACTCACTACTTCACACTTTATATCCCCAACTCACTACTTCACACTTTATATCCCCAACTCACTACTTTCACTTTCCAGCAACTATATAGATTACCGACAACAAGGAATCCCTAATCACGACTTTTAGTACACCTATGAGCAATTAAGAGTCTTATGAACATAGAGACTTCTTACACAATTTGGCATAATAGCCTTCACTTGAAACACTACTTGGAGTCATACTATTATTATACCCAACTCATGCTTTGAACACATTCCCGAAGGATAACATCATATGTTAATAGCATCCGTAAGAGATTTTGAACATGTATCTTTCAACACAAAGCTTATCCGGAATAGTTGATTTAAAAAGAATAACTCGGGACTTACAACAACATCATGGAATTCAATTCTAGGAAAGAAGTTTATCCAATATACCTCGCCTTAAGCTTTCCTTAAATTATTACAACGTTTCGGAAATTCTAGCAATCCTAATCTATTTTGATACATAACAAAATTGAACACAAATTAGGAAGATATTCATGGTTTTAGCTCATTTGAGCATTTTATCAAACACTAGGTGTGCAAATTTCGTTACAAGATTTCTTTCATTCCACACCCCAATCTTTACTTATTTGAGCTCACCAATCTTCCCACAAACCTTATTGGTACAAGTATATAGAAATAATACTCTTACACCCAAGAATCATACTCCCATTCATCCATCTTTTACCCCAAATTTCAAATTGAAGACAAGTAGTTTGAATCTTACCTCTTGAGTTATGATCTTTGGAAATTTAATTGTTAATCTTCAAATATTTGAGCAATAATCGAAAGACAATTTGTTGATAATCACTCTCCCACTTTAGGGCACTCTCTCACTCTCAAAATATCAGGTTTTAGCTCAAAAATAACTTAACCCCTCTCTCTACCCGGCCTTGGGGTTATTTAATGGACTCCTACATGTGCGGCCGCGCACTTGGGCAAGTGGCCGCGCACACAAGGCAGAAATTCCCAAATATGTGTGGCCGCGCATCTGCGCGTATATGACATAGGTCCAGTAAAATATCCATAACCTTCAGTAAAAATATCGAAATGATGAATGGTTTGATGTATTGGAAACTAGACCCAAAAGGCTTTAATTTTATAGGTAGATCACCTCCTAAATATTTATGGTACCAGCATGCGTTTGAAGTAGGATGTTGTGCGAATTGAGATATCCTTTCCACTTAATCTATCAAACTTGTTACACACAAGTTCTTGCCATTCACAAAACTCCTTAGTATGTTCCAACACACCTTAAACATATATTGTTATTTCAAAATGATGTGGTTCTATCCCATGGGTCTCCTTTAATACTCGAATACGTTATTCCCGAATATCGTTGGATCACTTTAATATCTTATATCGTTAGGAAATTTTTAACGGAGCTTTACATTCTCCCCCGCTTAGGATCATTCGTCCTTGAATGAGGAGTAGAGTCCGTCCGAACACCTAACATAACTCGACTCTTCTTTCAAACATTTCAAGCCCCCATATTTGACTAACTCCAAAATATTTCAGAAACTTTGACAAGGTCGCCCCTGTAACTAGGCCTATCCACCAGTCAGAGAATCCTAGAAATTAATCATAAACAATATATAGATAACACCACATTTCAACATATACATGAAATCAACAACCATGACTCTCGATGCTAACTGTATGATCTTGTTTACCTTGGTCGTATCCTTGACTTTTCCTTCCTCCTTTACGAGGACAATTGGGCAACTCACGCATTGTGTCTGTCGTGTGCGTCATTCCTTTAATCCTTAGGTCTTTATCATTTCATAGCACGATGTGCAAACATTCCTTGATGTTAACAAGGAAACTCGGAGACTAACTTAGAACCTTAACGCACGATCGAGGATAGACGAAGAGAAACGTTTCCTAAATGTCGTTGTAGCCTCCCTATTATAAGTGTGGCCAGAAACACACGATAAGAGGGACTCTACTGACACAGCTCCAAGACACCTTAGGACTCCTAAACCATGCTCTGATACCAAGTTTGTCACGCCCCGAACTTGCGGAGCGTGACCGGTGTCCAACCGAGTGAACCCAGTCGAGCAAGCCTACGTTACATCAACCTCCCATCATAACTCATGCATGATTTATCAAAACATAATTAGATCTTGACTTTCATATTGAATACATATAGCTCAGTGGCCCGTAAATGTTTTTCTCGTGATGGTTACACATCTTTATAAATAGCTGTAAATACTGTGAACATAAATACATGACGAAACTCAAAACTTAAGTACATGACCGACAATGTACATGGAGCTTCTATGACAATAGATACCTAAGTACATAAAACCAACTAGACTCGAATGCCCACTGGAATTGTAGCAGGCTCACCATAATCTGTTGCACAGAAGATTCCTATCAAAGATCCATATCATCCTATAGAAGTATACTTGCATCCATTAAAAGATGCAGCGCCCCCGGCAAAAGAGACGTCAGTACGTATGGAATAGTACTCGCATGTAAGGCAAACAGAACAACATATGGAATCATGGTAATTCAATAAGAGGCACGTGAAGTACATCAAAAACTATGAAACATCCCATAGATTCACATTTTCAAGTCTCGTTATGCTTACATCGTTTTTAACCTCTTTTAAGATTAACTGAGCCATATAAACTATATGTTGAATACATAATATAAAGTAATTGAAAAACCATGTACAAACAAGGCCAATGAAAATGGCACATAATGTATACGTTAACAATGCGTCTTACTAGACCATTCATATCCCTCTCTTATCTTACCCCTATGCATTTCATAGACCGTCCTTAGTGTTCACATATCATATTATACATAGACCGTTCATAGGATTCCACACACAATACACCTATGTGTTTCATAGACTGTTTATAGGATTTCATACACAATACACATTCGTTTCATAGACCGTTCATAGGATTTACTTACACAATACACTTGTGCATTCATAGACCGTTCACAGGATTCACATATACCATACAATACACTTGTGCGTTTCATAGATTGTTCACAGTGTTTACTTACACAATACACCAGTGTGTTTCATAGACCGTTCACAGTGTTTACTTACATAATACACCTTTGCGTTTCATAGACCGTTCACAGTGTTTACTTACACAATACACCTGTGTGTTTCATAGACCGTTCACAGTGTTTACTTACACAATACACCTGTGCATTTCATAGACCGTTCACAGTGTTCATTCATATTATGTTATACACCTATGTGTTTCATAGCTCGTCCATAGGGTTCACATAGTATACACATATGCGTTTTATAGCCTGTCCATTGGGTTCATAACACATCATTATGAACATAACCATTTATAAACTCAAAGCGACATGATTAACATAAGCTTAAATACATGACTTGAATACATAAGCTTTTGGATAATTCTATTTTCGGAGTCAATTTGGAATAGTTGAATCAAGCCTCATTTTATAATATTTCACACATTATTTCATTTCGTTGGCGCTTTAGGCCACAAGTATAACTTTCATTCTTGGCACGGTGTTCACACTTTATATCCCCAACTCATTATTTCACACTTTATATCCTTAACTCACTACTTCACACTTTATATCACCAACTCACTACTTCACACTTTATATCTCCAACTCACTACTTTCACTTTTAAGCATCTATATAGATTACCGACAACAAGGAATCCCTAATCATGACGTTTAATACACCTATGAGCAATTAAGAGTCACACACATTGAGATTTCTTACACAATTTGGCACCATCATATTCACTTGAAACACTACTTGGAGTCATAATATTTTTATACCCAACTCATGCTTTGAACACATTCCTGAAGGATAACATCATATGATAAGAGCATCTGGAACACATTTTGAACATATACCTTTCAACACAAAGCTTATTCAGAATAGTTGATTTATAAAGAATAACAAGGGACTTACAACAACATCATGGAATTCAATTCTAGGAAAGAGGTTTAGCCAACATACCTCGCCTTGAGCTTTCCTTAAATTACTACAACGTTCCTAAAATTCTAGAAATCCCAATCTATTTTGAGACATAATAAAATTGAAAACACATTAGGAAGATATTCATGGTTTCGACTCATTTGTGCATTTTATCTATTACTAGGTGTGCAATTTGGCCACAAGGTTCTTGTACAAGATTTCCTTCATTCCATAACCCAATCTTTACTTATTTGAGCTCATTAATCTTCTCACAAATATTATTGGTACAAGCATATATAAATAATACTCTTACACCCAAGAATCATACTCCCAATCATCCATCTTGTACCCTAAACTCGAAATTGAAGACTAGGGGTTTGAATCTTACCTCTTGAATTAATATCTTTTGAGATTTCCTTGTTAATCTTCAAATATTTGAGCAAGAATCGAAGGACAATTTGTTGATAATCACTCTCCCACTCTAGGGCGCTCTCTCACTCTCAAAATATCAGGATTTAGCTCAAAAATGACTTAACCCCTCTCTATACCCGTCCTTGGGGTTATTTAATGGGCTCTTACGTGCGCGGCCGCGTACACAAGGCAGAAACTCCCAAATATGTGCGTCCGCGCATCTGCGCCATATGACATAGGTCCAGTAAAATGGCCATAACTGTTTGTAGAAATATCCAAATGACGAACCGTTTGATGTTTTGGAAACTAGACTCAAAGGGATTTAATTTAATAGGCCGATCACCTCCTAGGTCTTTATATTTTCATTTTAAAATGATATTTTTCTATCCCTTGGGTCTCTTTTAATACTCGAATACGTTATTCCCGAATACCGCTGGATCACTTTAAAATCTTAAATCATTAGGAAATTTTTAATGGGGCTTTACAGACAACTATACTGGTAAAATGGCATGAAGAGGGACATCTCCAAGTACATTGCTCAGTGTCTAAATTGTCAACAAGTCTGAACATCAAAAACTGAGAGAGTTGCTGCAAAATATGGAAATTGCGATGTGGAAATGAGAAGTGATCAATATGAATTTTATTACCGGATTACCACGATAATGGTGAACGTTTAACTATATATTGGTTATCGTGGACTGATCACCAAGTTGGATCACTTTTTGTTAGTTAAGACTACCTTCTCATCGGAAGATTATGCTAAGATATACTTTAAGGGGATAGTTCCACTACATAGGGTTCCGATTTCCATCATATAAGACAGAGGTGCCTAGTTACAGCAAACTTCTGGAGAGCATTCCAAAGAGGACTGGGAACAAAGATCAACCTTAGCACAACCTTCCTTCCACAAGACGATGGCCAGGCCAAGCGCACTATTCAAATAATCGAGGGCATGCTACGGGCGTGTGTCCTGGACTTCAAGGGATATTGGGAGGATCATCTACCACTCATTGAATTTGCTTAAAACAAAAACTACAATAGTAGTATAATATGGCAACATATAAGGTCCCATATGGGCGAAAGTACTGATCTTCTATTAGTTGGTTCGAAGTGGGTGAAACAAAGTTATTGGGACTAGAGCTAGTACACCAGGCAGTAGACAAGGTGAAGCTAATTCAAAACCGATTGTTGGCCGCCAAAAGGAGGCAAAAATCTTACTCAAATAACCGGTAGTGAGAATTAGAGTTCTCTATAAGGGACTGGGTGTTCTTGAAGGTGTCACCTATGAAAGGCGTGATGAGATTTGGCAAAAAGGGCAAACTCGGCCCCTAGTATATCAGACAATCTCAAATCGTGCGGACTATCGGTCATGTGGCTTATGAGCTTGAGTTGCCCTCGGAATTGGAAGCAGTGCATCCGGTATTTCACGTGTCTATACTACGAAAGTGCTTGAGTGATCTATCCCGTGTCGCCACTATTGGAAATATCCCAGTTACAGAAGACCTATCTTATGATGAAATTCCAGTAGCCATCTTAGATCAACAAATTTGTAGGCTGCAAACTAGAGAATGGGCTTCAATTAAGGTACTTTGGATGAACAAAAGTATGCAGGAGATGACATGGGAAGCTGAAGAGGACATGAAATCTAAGTACCCCAATCTATTCCCCACTATGGAAGGAAATAATGCAACTATCATCATGGGACACGACTCAACATTCGAGTACGAATGTTCCAAAAGTGGTATGATGTTACACCCCACACTTAAATAAAGTATGGTAAGTGTGGATCCTAGCGCGGCCAATCAGTTGGAGACATGTTCGAAGCAATAAAGTCATCACATGTTTCATTGAGTCTTCACCATGTGTCTCACCGACCGCAGCAACTGGAGCGGGAAAACCTGTTTTGCATGTGAAAGTGGCGTAAATTCCTATGCTTGGTAACAATATTAAAAGGGCAGTGAGGCTCTTTCTCTTTCATTCTAGAATTATCATCAGAACAAGTTCTCTCAAAATACTCTCAACTCCTCTTTATAATTTCCTAGCAAATTAAGGCAAAGTAAAAGGTGAATCTTGATTTAGCAAGATTTAACTCGAAGATCTTGGAGTCATAGTCATGTCGATTATCATCTAGTGGAATCGATTTTGAAGATTCATTAGAGGTGAGGCTAACCACCATAGTGTGTAATTAGATCTACAACAAGGTATGTAAGCTAACCACCATAGTGTCTCTCCTTATTTCTAATTGACTCTTGTACTGTAAAGTTTAGTAGTTCTAAGTCCTCTCAATGATGACTATCCCTGTTCCTGTGCGATTTTGCTAGTAGCACGTCTTTCATAAGTCTACATTATTTCCAGTTGGTATCTTATGGTCGGAAAGTACGATTTATTCTTTTTGATACCCAATTTTGCCCTCATCGTTTATAAATATCATTTTTTGCATCATCGCCAATTGACAGGATCCATATAAGTATTTTCTACAATTTTTCATAATTCTTTAAGGCTTTAAAATTTATTTTCATGCATTACTGTTCAAATATTTACTAATTACCCTTTCAAATTATTTTTTGATGACTTAATCATCCAAATTTATTATTTACACCCACATATATGTTTTATAAATTCATAATGTTAAGCAATTATTCCCCAGCATTTTACTGCATAAATAATATTTTTACTATTTATAAATTATTTTAAACAATTATTGCATATTTAATTTCATAGACCTATCCTAAGCCAATTTTCGGACCCAAATACCAACGCATACCTCAAAAAACCCTTGCCCAATCCCTCTAGCACAAAACCAAACGACCCCTTCAATTATAACCCAGTCGAGACCCGTTCTACGACCCGCCCCACTTCTCTTCTAATCCTGGTTGTTGATCTTAAATGCTCAAATGATCAATGACTCAATGCCATTCCCCCATTTTAGTTACCCTCGGTCCAAACCCTAACACCCATTCTTATGAGGCTGCCGCCTCCAAATCATCTAAACCCTCATTTTCTCTTTTTTGAAGAACCCTAGATGCCTTCCCCTTAAATCCCTCTCCCAATCATGTTGATAATGACATTCCATCATTATTGTTTTACCACATCTATGTTTCTCCGCTACTGGTCATACATTTATGGTATTACAAAAGTACTTGCCTAATTTTGGCAAGTACTATCTCCAGATCAGACTTCAATCGACTTCAATCTTGGAGATTTGGATAATATTTCATCCATATACATGAAGAAAGGCCTGGTTTGTTATACCAGTTGGCCGATCTTAAGTACCGAACCCTAATTAGGGTTTGGAGTTTGATTTCTTTCCTTTCTAGTTACTTTACTGATTGCATTTGTATTTTTCTTCTTTCCTTATTTATGTTTGCTTAATTTTCCTTCTTTGTTTACTCGTTTGATCTAACTACTATATAAACCCCCTTCCCTGCTTCCCTTTTAACTCCTAGCGACTACTGCAATGATTACCACGTAAAACTACTGTTATTGCTTTCTCACTCTCACTCCTACTGTTCTTTATTTTGAGACCTTGGCCACCTGAAAGCCAAGGCCGTCAGAATTTGATTTTTGCCCTTTCTCGGTGCGAGCACTATATGGGGTTCACTTGAAACCCTTGGGAACGCTGATGCACTAGGATTTTGAGGTTCTGCTATTCTATTCTATTGACGATTGGATTATTACTGGGACTACTTCTTTTTACTTGTTTGTTTGTTCATCTACAATTGGTAAGTGTCTTTGTCCCAAGAAATATCATTCTCTTTCGTTTATATTCATGATCTACACATCTGTGCCACTTAAACCTTTCTGAACCAATATGCTACTATATTACCCTACTATTTCATGGCTCTGAACTTGCCTAATTTCTACCTTCGATGTATGCATATAGTATGTGCTCAGCATGAATGATTCTCACAACCTCGAGCATGTCTATCCTGGTGTGTTTTTATGTGTCTGAATGTTTATACATGTTGCTCGTCCTGAGATGATATCCCTACTTTATTTTGCATTCTCGTGATAGACTAATTCATGTGCTCTAGTTCCTGTTGGATAATTCCTGTGTGACTTAATACTCTACTAAAGTCAGTTTTCCACTATGTTAGCCAAAATGTGTTACCTTACTAATTGTAACTTTAATGTGTGTTCCATGCTTAGTTTAATGCTATGTTGTTTACTCCCACCTATGTCTTACAAGGTAAAAAATGATATATCGAGCCTTTTCTCCGATGTGTGGTCTGATAATCCAGTTCTTGAGGTATCCTTGCCTACTATGAGTTCTGGCGTTGTTTAAGCTTTTGTATTATGACAGGTATTTTGCACGTTTGAGTTTCTTCATGCTCAACTAATGTTTGTTTGTAGACCATGTCCACCAACCTGTTTGGTTATCCCATTTTTATTAGGTTCTCATGCAATACATCTTCATGTGAGGACTGTACTCTATTGGTTTTCTGTCTATGATTCTATTGAACTCTCATGTCTGAAGTACTTTATGCTAATTATGGACTATGCTTTGCTTTGAAACTTTACTTGAAGTAGTTTGATATCCTATAATGGTCAATCCTGTCACCTTAGCTTCTGAAAAATGCAAGCATGAACTTGACTTTTGTATGCCCTATGAACTTGTCAATATGCTTTAGAGATAAAGGATGTTGGTTATGGCTTTGAGAATTCAGTGCGTAGACTTCAAAAGTTGTTTAATTAACCCCATGTATAGTTTGTTACTCGTGTGGTTAAGTTTTGTATTGTTGGGTAAGTTAGTCCTCCCTGCAGGCCTGGTATGGGTCTGTGTCTAAGTTTGATTCATGCAACTGATACACACTGATGTTTTAGGGTGTACCGAGATCTGGGTTTGCTATTTGTGCGAAAAATGGGCTTATTGAAGGCCTCAACGTTGCTGGGTTATTCTGCCTTGGGCATACTCTGTTTATTGGGCCTGTATTCATTTTAGTTGTAATATTTGACCATGTATTCTTTATTTTGGGCCTGTAATGATTTGTAAACATACAATTGGGGAGTTAGTGAATCTTGGGAAATGAGTGTACTATATTCTTGCATAAAAGGGTAGAAAACATTGCTATATGGTCTAAGTGTTTTATTTGATATCTTGCTCAAGATGTCCTATTCCTGTACACTGTTAGAAAACATGCCCATAAGAATCTAAGTGTTTCACTTGTTTACATGCTCCACTTCTATACGGTATTAGATAGTATGCCTATAGGATTCAAACATCACTGGTTATCTGCTCAATTTTCTCTAATGCTATGTGTTATATATCATGCCTATAGGATACAACAACATGTGTTTTTACTAACTCTCATCTAGGTACCATGTTTATAGGGCTTCAACTAATTAATTAATCAATCGCACACTGCTCATCTAGATATCATGACTCTATGACCTTAATCCACTAAGCAATTACTTTGTTTCTTCATTGTATTGATACACATAGATGACATGCCTATAGGGATAAAGTATCATAAAATCACTTTCAATTGTCAATCGTTAGAAATCCTGCCTATAGGATATTGTTACTCGTCTTAGAAAGCATGCCTATAAATCAACGTCATTAATCTTGGGCTTTCGAATACTCTTATTGCCTCGTTGCACGAACAATATAGATGCCATACCTATATGTAAGTAATATTTTTCGTTTGCAAATCTGTTAGCCTAAAACTGCAATGCTACAAGTATAATGCTGGAAATCAGAATCACCTAGAAACCATGCCTATACGACTTAACAACTATAATGCTTCTTAATCCTAAAATTGTCTAATGCCTAATCTGCTCACGTGTATTTGTTTTTTATGTGTGGAGGCTAACTTGAGCCCTTCATGTTCTTTATGTGAAGTCCAATATGTTTTGAATGTATGCCCGTTTTATCATTTTTGAGCATCCTAAGTAGAGTCTACAACCACCCAAATAGTAGGTCCAAAGACTCCTGGACCATAGGCGTGGGACGGGGTAGTGCACGTGTAGGACACGAACTAGAATTGAATTAAAGCGCCTTTAAGTAAATAACTTTAACTTAGTAATCGGGTGGCAGGAGATGATAGTCTGTGCCCTCTGAATAATATGAGCAACCCCTACCTTAAGGGAGTTGCAAAGTATTACTTATGTTGCTCTAGGTCATTCTTTAGGCTAAAAAACTTGGGACC